>JAXIVH010000009.1:7015777-7038277 GCA_036785325.1 Urophycis tenuis
GAGAGGAGGAGAGAGAGAGAGAGAGAGAGAGAGAGAGAGAGAGAGAGAGAGAGAGAGAGAGAGAGAGATGCTAATATGCTCATAGTCCCCCCCAAAAAAGACAATACTTTTTTCTTTGACCTCGTGTTGATTAACATTTTCTGCAAGCTCAATTAATCTGGATTCAGATCAAATGAAAGCTGGTCAGGAACTAATCTTTAGTGCATGAATTGTCATTATCATTGTCTATATGCGCCCACTTTCATTCATTGTGCTTCCACTTACTTAGTCTCAAGGAGTCTGCACACGACTCCTAGACTCTGGTCTGTGTGTCCTTCATTCAGTCTGATTGGAATAAGCCCATAAAGTGTGCAACATGTAGGCCGACAATGATTGCCTGACGAGCGTGGTCGCCTGAAATGCACACAGGGCAGCGGGAGATTGTTGGCTGAGATATAACTAAGATATAAGATTTGGAGAGAAAAAAAAAAGAAAAAAAAAGGTAAAGGTCCCTTACATGCAACTCAAATTCGGCCACATTTTTTTTGCAGCCGTGATCAAATTAATTACTTCACTGGGAGGTTGATATCGGGGGCATCTTAACTGTAGGCCTACATCGGGCTGGTCGGGATTATCTGACCTCACAATTAGGCCCGCCCAAGAAAAGTTGGGGGAGCCACCGGCCTAATGTCCAAGCAACATCAGAGCGGAACTGTCACACTCATGCGGGAGAGCACAGCTTCATATGCGTACAAAGTTGACTTTGCGGACCGCGATTCCCCCCCACCACCAAGATGCGTATATAGCAGTCGGTCCTCCCAGGCGCGTCGTTAGACCGGGGCATTCGAGGCTATAGCCCCGGATCTTTTGGGAATAGCCCCGAATCTCTGTGCCGTTAAATAAAAATAATACCCCCCCCCCCCCCCCCTTCCGTGACTTCCTGGGGGCTGAGACCCCCCGAAAAGCCAGAACCTAGAATCGCCCCTGGGTCCTCCGCATATTAGAAAACAGCCGAGCGTGACGTGAGTTTTTTTTTTTTTTTTGGGTAGCGACAGTGCTCTCTGCTCCCACAGCTCCTCCTCTGTGGTTTATGGGTTCGGAGTGGCTGGAGAAGAGGAAGAGGCAGATGCAGGTTCACCAGGAGGCAGCCGCCACCGTCCTGCACGCACGCGACGCCATGCGCAAAACGCCTCCCAACAACGCGTCCAACGCATGCTGCTTCTGCTGGTGCTGCTGCTGCAGCTGCTCCTGGTAACACACCTACACGCCGCAATACCCCCCTTCAAAAGCGTGTCCGGGGTCATTTAGCAAGAGCGATGCGAACGAGAAGGTTGTGCATCACAAAATGTATCTTATACTAGCGTCTGATGAAAATCTCACCGTTCTACAGCTCGCCATGCTGGCCCGTTTAAAACCCTATCAACTGTCGTATTATTTAGGGGGAACTCTGGGTAGTTTTCTCTGGGACGATTAGGGGCGAGGGGGGCGGGCGGGCGTGTCTGGTAAAATGAATAAAAATGCAAAGTACAACACAAAAGTCTCCGCTCACGCCCCGGTCCACGCCTCCGCACCACAACAACAGCCCACACCGTGAGCCATGTGGGATGTTTGCGTGTTTTGGAGCGCCCGGCCTGCACCTCCACTCCCGTCTGGACTCACTGCCGTTCTTCGCCCGGCTCCCCAGGGACCGGGCCCCTCCCTCTGGGGGTTTTCACCCGGGTGTGGTGTTTGTTGGGCCCCTGGAGGCAATTTTAACTTCTGTTGCCATGTATGCCTCAATTATTTCCCCCTAATTGCTCTGGAGTCACAAAGGGGGGGCTCAGGTGACATCACGTACACCTGGCCTTAATTAGTGTATAGGCGACGGCAACACCAGGTGTGCACAACATTTTCAATTACACACACTGACTAGAGGTTCCCAGTGGGATAGCTGTAGCATCCGGCTAATATCCTGAGCACAGCGCCGACAACATACTTTCCAAAGCCTACGGAGTTCTGTTGTAACACAGTATCACTATGCGATGGGGAATCTAAGCGCCGCGCAACGTGTGCTATACGCTACGTAACCCGCGTGGCATGCTACACACGCAACATAGCATGAGCTGCAGGCCGTAGGCTAACGTGCGATACAAAATGGTGTTTAATAATAGTGCTACACACACCGTGGCGAGACGTAACCCTTGTGAGGTGCATTGATTGAGTGGTAGTTGAAACGTGTGTGTGTGTTTGTGTGTTGTGTGTGTTTCGTTCTTTTTCTTTATAGAGATGTTTTTGACATTCTGTGCCGTCCTTGGTCTATAAGAGAGGTTTCCCCGACACGGTTTGTTCTGCTCCCTGTCTTCCAGTCTGACGGTTCGCAGCGATGAGGAGTCGGTTCCGAGGAGTTTCGAGCGGAGGGCAGACATGCCGGCCGTGTGTGACGACAGGTAACGGCTCACACCTGCGCTTCCCTCCCACTCAGACCGGGTCGTGAAGAGGTCACTCCCGCGGTGGCCTCGGCGACGCCCTGTCACTTTAAAGCAAGGCTGAAGGTTCGGATCGGAAGATGAAAGAGTCCTTTTTCTTGAATTCGAGAACTTTGTCAGCGTTATGTGTGAAGATCCAAAGGGCTTTGCAAGGGAGGAAAGAATTAAAGCTGACACCCACCAAACAGGGAGTAGCAAAAACAAATTGCATCCATCATCTTAATTTTCTTCATCTATCTTCTCCTTCCTTCTCCTCCATCTCCTCCTCCATTCATAATTTCCATTTTATCCTCCATCCATCTCCTCCATCTACCATTTCCATCTTATTCTCCATCCATCTCCTCTGTCCTTCTCCTCCATACATCAATTCCATCTTATCCTCTGTCCATCTCCTCCGTCCTTCTCCTCCATCCATCATTTCCATCTTATCCTCCGTCCATCTCCTCTATCCCTCTCCTCCATCCTTGTCCTCCATCTACCACTTCCATCTTATCCTCCATCCATCTCCTCTGTCCGTCTCCTCCATCCTTCTCCTCTCTCTCTCCCCAGCCCCAAGCCAACCCTGGAGGACGCCCGCTCGTGGTCCACGTCCTTCGAGCGTCTGATGAAGAGTGCATCGGGACGCAGCTGCTTCCGGCAGTTCCTGAGGACGGAGTTCAGCGAGGAGAACATGATGTTCTGGCTGGCGTGCGAGGAGCTGAAGAAGGAGACCAACAAGACGGTGGTGGAGGAGAAGGTGCGGCAGGTCTACGAAGACTTCATCTCCATCCTGTCCCCCAAAGAGGTGAGCGGGAAAGCGGCCGTCGTTGTCGTCACTCTCATCGGCAGCGTATCAATTAAGCTGAGGTGCCTATGCACCTTTGCCCAATAGCGGCCTCTAGTGGCCTGAGTTGTAGACACAGTTTTAGCTAGAAGATTTAGTTAGTAGCTGCATTAGAACAGTTACTTAGTGCAGGTGTAACTTTCCTCTGACAACAATTGCCAAGTGCATGTCACGAGGTCAAGAACACAGAGAAAAATCCCCACCGTGGAAGTTGTTTTCCAAAAGCTTGGTTTTCGGTGATCGAAAACAGTGTTGTTGTTGATAATGGAAATGAATGTTCCAAAAATATCCGTAGACATGTGGACATTAGACTCTTCCTCTTCCTCAGGTGAGTCTGGACTCACGGGTCCGGGAGGTGATCAACCGCAACATGCTAGAGCCCACCTCGCACACCTTCGAGGATGCCCAGAAAGCAGATCTACACCCTGATGCAGCGGGATTCGTACCCACGGCTTCATGAACTCCTCCACCTACACAGACCTTGCTTAAGGACCTGGAGGAGCCAAAGACTGAACCCTAGGCGGCTCCCAAGTCAGGGCCCCTAGTCCCCCGCAGCCACTTATCTTGTGAGTAGATGGGTAGAACGATAGCTAGCACTCTACTGGTGGTTGCTCCCATGATGCTCTAGAGATGGTTTCATTAATTAACCAAATGCTTCTTTTGTACATTGAAAACAATCCATGTACAAAGAATGAGTTTTGATAATGACTGATCATTGAAGCTTGTCAATTGTTTTGATTGGACGGAGGCACCAGACACATCGTGTGCGGTGGCTGTGGAGGTCTTTAATGATCTGTCTCTGTACTGTCTAACCCCTACCTGCTCCTTAATGATCTGTCTTCATACTGTCTAATCCCTACCTGCTCGTTAATGACCTCTCTATACTGTCTAACCCCTACCTGCTCCTTAATTACCTCTCTCTACTGTCTAACCCCTACCTGCTCCTTAATGATCTGTCTTCATACTGTCTAATCCCTACCTGCTCGTTAATGACTTTTCTATACTGTCTTACCCCTACCTGCTCCTTAATTACCTCTCTGTACTGTCTAACCCCCTACCTGCTCCTTAATGATCTGTCTCCATATTGTCTAATCCCTACCTGCTCGTGAATGACCTCTCTATACTGTCTAACCCCTACCTGCTCCTTAATGACATGTATCTGAAGTAGCTTTAGATAAAAAAAGCCTGATTAATGACAAAATAGTGAATAGTAGTAGATTATTTACTACTAGTGTAGTAAATAGAGATATGAACATGCACCTGTGATATGATGCACGTAGGATATCAGGGTCAGACTAAACTGATGTTTACCGTTTCCTTCAGTTTGATTTGTGACAACAGGAGTACCAAGAGAACAGCCCATCTGTAGGTATCAATATTTTTGATTTGAAAGTTATCCCAAATGGTGACACCATAAATGTGTCCATTTTAGCGGTCAAGGTAAAATTCAAGTTTGGTATTAGTGCTGGTTAAGCGTGGGTATCAGGTTACAGTTAAGGTTAAGATCTGGGGGGGGGGGGCGGGGGAGCAAAAGCATCATGGGAGATTGACCACCAGGTAATTCCATCCGGTTTCATCTAGATGGGAGAGAAGAGAATCCACCCTAGTTACTCTCTTTATCCAGAGGTACCGACTGACAGCTCACCAAACCACGAGAGACCGGCTAGAACCAGTTCAAACCCGTTACTAAAGAACCTCCTATATTTTTATATATATACTGTATAGCGCTTGATAATGCACTTTTCTATGTTGTTCTACGAAAGGACAGCATGCACCGTCGTGTTAGGGACACATCACACCACGTGGAGGACTCCTGGTAGAAAATAGATTTTATTTATTCTTGTTTTTATTTTAAGTGCCTTGGAACAAAGCTCTCTCGCTCTCTCTCACGCACGGTCCGCTGTGTGTCTGATCGGTGAATCGGTGACGCGGTGACATCACACGCTCGGTGCTCTCAGCTCCGGTCAAAGGGAAGTCCCTCAGGGGGGGGGGAGGGGGGGAGGGTGGGACGTTGAGTTGAGCGCGTGTTGTGCATTGGAATACTGCAAGGTTTAGCACGGGAAGGGCCAGGGGGGGGGGGGCGGGGGTCCGGGGGTCCATGACCATAGCCACTGATATTATCTGTGTATTTAGAACATGTCTGTGTGGAACAGTGCTGACCTTTCTCACAACTCGGAAGATAATGGAAAATAGATGATTAAAAAAAAAGCACAGTTGTAAGGTTTACGTTGAACACACTTTGCCCTTGTTTTGCATGGATATTAATGGAATAGTTTATTCTTTCTAATATAATACTACATCTTCCTACAGATTTTGTATGTGGGTTGTGTGCATGTATATCTGTATGCATAACAATCTGGATATTATAAAAACCTATGTAAATTCGTAACCTGTGCTTCTTTTGTTGATGCTTCACGGTACACTATACAGCATTACAAAATACATGGATTGGGATTTTTTTAAAGGATAATAACACAATATAAATTTATTATATTTGGACTTGTATCAAGTATTATATTATTACTTAGTGTTACTCAAAATAACGTCATCAGCATGACCATAAGTATTACTATACTAGCAGTAATAGTAATAGAAGTGTTCAGATATAGCCCTAGGTACTCCAGCGGATAGCTTATGTTTTCATTGGCAGGCTTCTGCACGCTGCTGTCGTAATTCTACTTGGAGTTGGGTGTACTCCCTGTCATCCCAGGTAGGAGTACCCCAGGCTAGCGTCAAGGCTAGTGAGGTAATCTGGATGCTAAATGGGTAGGTTCATTCTCAGGCTAAAGTTGAGGTGAATGGTCAAGCTAACACCCAGTCTAAAAGTTAGCCCGTAGCAATGGCAGCGGAGGTTAGCAGGTTGACTGAGTGCGGGGTCAGCAGAGGCGAGGACTGTTCAGCCAATCAGAGTCAGGTTTGGCTCAGATGGGCGGGAGCTGTTGCTCTATGAACCTCTTAACCTCCACCATTTCCTTGAGAGAGAGACAGATAGACAGGTATGAAAGATACAGAAAGAAAGCAAGAGAGAAAGAAAGAGAAAAAGAGAGTGCGTGTAAAAATCAGGCTCATAGCAACAAAGCATTACATTTACATTTAGCAGACACTTTTATCCAAAGCAACAAATAGTACATTTGTCATAAGAAGGTGAATCATTTCATTGCTGGTAATACAGTCAGTACGTTTACATGCAGCAAGAAATTCGTATTTCTGATCGGATCAGATAATGACATGCGTAAGACCGGATCACTTGTCCGAGTATACATGCCGTTCAGAGAATCGGATTAACAGCCGGAGCATGGGCTGACTCTGGACGCTATGTGGCGCTGCGCATGTGCAGAATGGCACTGCGCATGCGCAGAATGCAAAATCCGATTCAGATCCGATTGCTGAGTATACATGCCGTTAAAAGTCCGACTATGAACGAATTATCCAGGTGTTGTTATCCGATTTTGAGATGTCCGAAGTAGGTCCGAAGTAGGTCGGATTAAGGTGTTTACATGCACTTAAAAAGTCTGAATGATGTCTTATACGATTAGAAATTCGAATTTCTTGCTGCATGTAAACGTACTGAGTAAGAAAGTCACCAGAACAAGTTTCAAGCATTTCAATTGCTAAGCTAACCACTGCTAGTATACAACATCTCTGGCTAAGTGCCAAGTTACAAAGAGCAATTAAAGTGCCAAGATGTACAACATACAAGAGCATGAGGGTAGGGTTTTTTGGGGGCTTTTTCTTAAGAGGATGGAAGTTATGCAGGGTTTTAGGTGAACTCTCAACAAGTGAGTCTTAAGTCTCTTCCGTAAAACGGGGAGTGACTCCGCGGTCCTGACAAGCACATCCCTTGACACGTTTTTTCCCCGGTCCAAACCCTGACCTCTGGGCAGGCGTCGTGGGCCAGGCCGCGGTACGTCTTGAAGGTGATGTTGGCCGGGTTGATGAGGCTCTTCATCTTCTCCACGCTCTGGCGTCCAAAGTGCACGGGAACGAGGCCGTCCTGTTCGCCGTGGCACTGCAGCAGGGGCATGTCTGCGTTGGCGCCGCGCGCAGACGCCTGGGAACACAGGGATTAGGATTAGCGTCAGCGCCAGATTACACTGTGCGGACTGGCGCGGACCAGGGGGTTCACCATGAACACATCTTTCGCTGTGAGCCGGCAGTCGAGAGCTCCAGATTCTGGAGGTTGAAGTCCACCCCGGTGTTCTGAGTCAACCACTCTGATCTGATGACTAATGCGGATTATTCAATTTGAATTCAGTCATTTAGCAGATGCTTACAGTTAATTCAGATACAGACCAACTAAGGGGTAGGTAGGGGTTGGGGGGGGGGGGCAGCTTTCTCTAGGATGCCTACAGGATAGACTGGCCAGACATTGGGGATCGAACCCAGAACATTTACATTTACATTTAGGGCATTTAGCAGACGCTTTTATCCAAAGCGACTTACAAAGAGCACATTTGTCATAAGAAGGTGAAACATTTCATTGCTGCTAATACAGTACGAAGGTCACCAGAACAAGTTTCAAGCATTTCAATTGCTAGGTTAACCATTGCGAGTATACAACATCTCTGACTAAGTACCAAGTTACAAAGAGAACCATCAAACACCCTAACCACTAGACTTGCACTATCCACTATCTTCCTACGTCCTATGTACAGCTTATGAGGAAGTTAATGTTATCGTCTGAGAGAGTCACCCGCCTTGTGTCCAGGTGAGGGGTTAGGGCGGGGGGAAGGTACAGGTGTGGTCCAGGTGAGTGGGCGGGGCCTTACCTGAGGGAAGGAGTTCCGTAGCGGTAACCAGCAGCTCAGAGCGATCACGCCGGCTAGCTTGTGCTGCGAGGTCAGAGCGGTGTAGAGAGACAGCGCTCCACCCTGCCAGAAACACCACGTCGGTTTGTGATTGGCTCACAGAGCTCTACAGCGAGGGGCTTAACAGCATCCTGACCAATCGTAAAACGGCTGAGGCCTGGTACGCTGTTGGTCGCTACCATTACCGCCAATCAAATCTTGAATGACCCAATCACATTGTTCCTAAATCTTGTCCCGCCCCAACATCTGATTATACTGTGAAATATTTGTGTTAAAATATTCTAAGAACGGCATTCTGTGTTAGCGTTTGAGATAACAGTATGACAGAACAAGCTGTGAGATCATACCTGTGAGAAACCACCCAGCATTATCCTATGCGAGGGGATTCCATTTTTCACTTCGTGGTCTATTAAGGCTTTTACTGTGAAGGGGAGACAGGGTTCATCTTAACCAGTGTGACTTCAGGCTTTGTATTCACCTGAGAACGCTGCGACTACATTCAGACTCACTATTTTCGGATGCTCGTTTAATACCAGAGGCGTCTTCCTCCGCATCGTGGTTCAAGCTGTAGATGTCAAACCTGCCAACAGAAAAAAGGTTTTAAATCCCGACACATTTAAAGAACAAGCCAGCTGCAATCCTACTATTCAAAGTAAAAAAAAAATGCAATGACACCTTCTTAATCCTGCAAGAGAATACAAGAATTATTCATGAAAAATTTTAAGTTAGTGACTCACCATGCGGGCATTGACATTCTCATGTTTAATGACACTGGTATCGTTGGACTGCAAGAGAAGATAGTGAAACATTAAAGATTACAGACATTAGACAGTAAAACCAGAACTACTAAGTGATGCCAAGATATGAATGATGTCCAGGGTCCAAGTGGACTTACGCATGCGGACAGATGTACTTCACATGGGGTGTTTTAATGCCTGTGAAGGCGCTTGCCCACCCATGTCTGGTTGCAGAGAAAGAACACACACACGCACACAGGCACACAAACACACACAGACACACACACACACACAGACACACACACACGTGTATTAAACACAAATATCCACACAGATAGAAGGTATTTCTGGTACACTATATCAAAACGTAAATACCAAAAGAACATACCCCGTATCACCAAGACCGTGTAGAAATATTACCTGTATTAAACACATAGCACACAAAAGAAACGATCATGCACGACGTTGATCCATATCAACAAATACAATATTTGACGTGTAACCCAAAACACATCATAACACGTGGACCCGTCTCACCGCGGCGGTGGCTTTCCGCGCGGCAGGCACTACGGCAGGTAGAGGCGCTGACATGCTGTTACCGCACATGCAGAGCTTGAGCTGCTGTCATGTGACGTTATCCTTCAGGGAGCGACGAGCTGCCAAAGTGACCGCAGACGACTGGGTTTAACGGACAGGTGGGCCAGTGATGAATATCAGAAAAAATGACGGGAAGCACAGAGTTTAATCCGCAGGACGAGTACTAACGCTGACGCTGACGCTGTTTTAATTATTACCTGAGAAAATAACAACCAAAGCACCGGTTTGCCACTGGCCTTCAACCGCACTCACGATTGGTTTAGCAAAACACTCTGTAGTCCCGCCTATTTTTGCTACATGATTGGAGGTCGTGTGATTTCCTGTTCCAAGCGCAAAGCAGACATTGGTTCCGGGGTAACGTCGATCATACTGAGAATTGGTTAAGTATCAAGTATTACGTTAAATAAATCACATAATAGAATTGCACATCAATAAGGATGAAGGACGTATGATGTACATTTTGAAAATAAAACCCAAACCTTATGTTTCCGAATGGAGATTCTTTCCTAATAACAATTACAATTCAGGATTGTCACTATGTATAATTATAAAATGCGTTTATACTTATTGCGATCTTACCTTATCGCAATAAATTGTAAATCATTACTAAAACATTTAATCTATTTATAACTTTAGTTTTTACATTTAGATAATGTGTCGGAGTGTTTCCGGGCGCAATTGTCACGTGACCAATGTGTCCTTGGTTCGGTTCCCTGTGACATGTGAGGAGCATTAACATGTCTGTTATCAAAAAACCTGGCGGAAAGGCTTTGGATGTTTTACAGAATTTGCCTCGCATCACTTTAGCAAACCTGCGACCCGAGCCAGGGTCAAAGAAAAGGGTGAGATATTGTTATCCGTCTCTGAAGCTGCAACATTTGTTCTGAGCTATGAGTTAGCCATGTCCAATGGAGTTCAATGAACTGATGCTAACAGCAGCGAGTGGACAGGTGATAACCGGTGCTTCTTGTGTGGTGTGTGTTTTCAGGAGAAGCAGCGAGGCAGGGGTCAGCATGGAGGGAACAGGAGTGGCCGCGGTCACAAAGGAGAACGCCAGCGGGGAACTCGTCCTCGTCTGGGGTTCGAGGGAGGACAGACTCCCTTCTACCTTCTGATTCCGAAATATGGATACAACGAAGGGCAAAAGTACACAACCCCGTCCTTCTGTCTTATTTTACACTTTGTTTGTGGTAAAGAAATCTGGTCTACCGCTAATGGCTCTTCCCTCTTGTTAAAAGTTATGACAACAAAACCTGTAACCCTTACATTCCACATGTATATAAACCCATCTCTAATGACACACAAAGAATACGTATCTGCTGTAATGACCTTTAACAATTCCCTCTATCTTGTGGAGAATTGGTCATGATTATCAAGTGATAATTTACAGATGGGTTATGTATTTTAGCTTATGTACATTATAATGTTCCAGGTGCTAACTTACTGTAACATGTTATTACTTCTAACTCCATTATTTATATATATATATATATATATATATATATATATATATATATATATATATATATATATATATATATATATAAATATAATGTTATTAACACATGGTAACACATAATTATTCATATTGTACCATTGTATTTCACAGCCGCCGGCCACAGTACCAGCCGCTGTCCCTGAAACGTCTGCAGTACCTGATCGACTTGGGCCGCGTGGACCCGACCCAGCCCATAGACCTGACCCAGCTGGTCAACGCCCGGGGAGTCACCATCCAGCCCCTGAAGAGGGACTTTGGGGTCCAGCTTGTAGATGAGGTGACTGCTGATAAAGGCTAGAGAAAGAGAGAAAGGGAGACCTTGATTTCCTCTAATGCCACACATGGGATTATCCACTGATCAGCTAGCGTTTATGTCCATAGCATTCATTCATAGCATTCATAGCATATCTACCCTTAACAACACAGTAAAAGTCTGTTGATGGTCTGATGTAAGTTCAGATGTTTTACCGTGAAAAGGTTCAGGGTTCAAACCCTATTGTACCCTCTGTAGTCATCCTACCGGTAGTCAGTATGTATGATTGGCGTCAAACTATTGGGACTTAAATGCTGTAGGCGGTATAATCTGTTTGTATTGTGTTCTCACTCTGCATACAGTGTTGTGTGGCTTGTAACCGGACTAGGTTCAGTTGCGCGGCCGTGCCACTAGGGGTCACTGCATCACGTGGTTATGAGCAGTGCCGCCGCCTCCCACACTGACCTGCCCGTTGTGATCTCCTGTTATTTATGTCGTGTTCTTCCTGAGGTTCACCGGGTCGTTTGTTTTGCTTCCTCCTCAGGGCGCTGAGCTGTTCACAGCCAAGATCAACATCGAGGTCCAGCGAGCCTCGGAGGCGGCCATCGCTGCCGTGGAGCGCAACGGCGGGGTCCTCACCAACAGCTTCTACGACCCCATCAGCCTCGGTAACTGGTCCCCGTTCACACGCTTATCTTGTTACTGTAGAAGGAGACTTGTGACACGTCCAGATGCATGACACTAAGGAGCCGGCAGGGGTCTTCCTCAAGGATGTGGCCGTTTCAGGGAGGTAACCCCCCGGACCTTCCTGGCAACAAGTCATCATGACCACTAGACTATCCTCTCGCCAGTCTCACGTGACGTACGCAGCAGAGGTCAAAGTTCACATTGGGATGGTATTGATATTGTGATGTGTATGGCGTAATGCAGTTTTACTGTCTCTCACAACAATGTGTTTACGTTCAGAGATAACGGTATTGTTTCGTAAATGTCTTTGTATCCTAGCCATCCATCTTTTGACTATGTAGTGTAATTTTATATTATTAAAAGTACTTTCAAGCTGTTCTTTAGTTATTTAATGCATTTTTATTATTTGTTTAGATTAAATAAAAGGTGTTTTTGATAGTGTTTAGTAGTTTAATGAAATGCATGTCTTGGGAGTGTCTAGTACTTGAAGTACTAACTTGAAGTACATGAAGGTGGTTGTCCTGGTGTCGAGCTCGGGTTTTAGCGCTATGCTAACAGGCGTGCTCAGCGGCTACCCGCCAGAGTTCTGACGGGTGTCTCTCGGTTCACAGGGATCCTCATCAAGCCCGTGCCGTTCTTCCAGAGGGGGCAGCCCATCCCCAAGCGCATGCTCCCCGGGGAGGACATGGTGCCGTTCTACACGGACCCCTGCGCGCGCGGCTACCTGGCCCCCCCGGAGCAGGTACACCAGGCCCGCCTGGCGCTGGCCAAGAAGTACGGCTACACGCTGCCCGACCTCTCCAAGGACGAGCTGTGCCACATGCTGAGCTCCCGCAAGGACCCCAGGCAGATCTTCTTCGGCCTGGCACCCGGCTGGGTGGTCAACATGGCCGACCGGAAGATACTTAAACCCACCGACGAGAAACTCCTCCGGTACTACGCCTCCTAAGACAGACAGACAGACAGACAGAAGAAGGGAGACAAGCAAGACTGATGTGTACGCGGGTGTGACTTGGCGGAAAAGATTGCAGGAATATGGACACTTGCCTGACGGACCACCGTGAAGTTATATCTTAGACTTTGTGTAATACTGTAATAAAGTTATCACGGTTTTGCTGAAAATCACTGCGGGGAATAACTTGGTTTCCGCTCTGGCCTCTTCCATTTTCTTTTTCCGGAAACAAAAAAAGTTGGTTAAAATAAACGGTGACGTGGCTGGACTCACTCAATGTAAAGATAATAATCCAGCCCATATCTCCAGTATTGTTGTTTAAATAAATCTCATTGTTATACATGCTTTGTTTGTTTTTTTCCTCAAGACTTTAGAAAGGGGCCCCAGTAGCAATAAGCTCACTAGGCGTTCAGCAGTCCATCCCACCATGGACGCATTGTGAGCTAGCTATCCCGGCTACAGTAGCCGGGATAGCTACTGTCGGTGAGTCACCGGCGTGTACAGCAAGGTGGAAGTAATGTCCAGTGTAACAGGTGAGCGGGAAGCAAGCAGGAGAAGATAACTCAAAAGAATGAAAACAGGAAGCAGATGTGTGTTACGTGTGAGAAGGGCAGCTCGGTGTTAGTCACAGGCAGCTGTATCCTGGCTAGGAACCCCCCTCTACCACCACTCACCGTGCACACACACATACACATACATACACACACATACACACACCTTGCCGCGCGCACGTGAGGATGCACCGCAGTAATATGTCATGGAGAGCTTTGATGCGCAAGTGAAAATAATTACGAGTAAACTTAATGACGTCCGCACATTTTTTCCACGCAAACGTCGACGACATTCCTAAAATTCACCCCCCACTTGTTGTTGTCGTTTGGCGGACAACCTGTGAAAAGCCAAACAAGCCGATAGTGCATTCTCAAGCTGTAGAAAGTGGTCATGTTTATAAAGCGAGTTGTTCCATTCGTACAGAAGGACCACAATACTATGTCCAGATAATGGGCCCCTTCTATTTCAACTTTCTCCATCACGCTTGTGTTTATTTTCGCCAACTGGTACAAGCACTATAAATAACTTGGTATTTTACGCTGATATTGTCTTAAGCAACGCGCCCATAGAAATTCTGCAGATATAAAAACACTATCGTAGGAAGCATATGTTTGTGTGTCTGTGTTTGTGTGTTGTGTGTGTGTGTGTGTGTGTGTGTGTGTGTGTGTGTGTGTGTGTGTGTGTATGTGTGTTTGTGTGTGCGTATATAGTTTGTGTGTGTGTGTGTGTGTGTGTGTGTGTGTGTGTGTGTGTGTGTGTGTGTGCTTGTGTGTGTGTCTGCCAGTTCTGAATCATTGAATCATTGCGCTACAAATCCAACAACAACGGTCAAATACAACTTGACAACACGCCAGTAATATGCCAAAGGCACCATAGAAGAATGTTAAAATGTCAGCCGATTCACTTGAAACAATAATGTGATATAAAAGTAACTAATGTGTAATCATTGGTGATAAGTGATATCACTGGTGTAAGTGGTATAAGTTGGTGAATGTGGTACTACAGCGATGTTGATTAGCCTTTGTAGCTGGCACCTGTTGCATTACAGTATAGTCTCATTACACTGAAGGGTGTGTGCTTCTCCTGGTCCACAACCCTCACCCTCACCCTTACCCTCACCCGTACCCTCACCCTCACCCTTACCCTCACCCTAACCCGTACCCTCACCCTCACCTATCCCTCTGAACACGAGCCTGACCGTTGGCTGGATCACACACAGGCCCCTAAGCAGTGACACATTTAAAACAGGAACATATTTTATTATCATAAAGCATAATTTCCAGTATCAGACTCCAGATCCATTGTGCCAGTGTACGCCGTTCATGTGCTAAATGTTTTAGCCTGGATTCCCCAGAGTGCGTCCCTGCAGCTTATCCACCCCGCAGTAAACTCCTAAACTACTGCAGCAGTGGACACTCACCCACCGGCCCGCTCAGGAAAGACCAGCCGCAGATCCTTAGCGCATAATACTTAAAATAAATCAGGGCACAGGAAAGAACCAGAACAGTGATTGTTTGGGGCCGCACAGCAGGCCTTATCTTCAAAGAAACAGATCCTTTTGTACAGGACTCAGGTCTCAAAGACACTGGGGAACAGGCAAGCCAACGCTGAGCCCTCGGTGTGTGTGGGATACACAACAAACACCGCCAGCTAACTGCTCGTCATGGTCACCCTGTATGCACATGACCTCAGAGGGGCAGGATGGTGCGACATGTCAGGGGGCCGTCCGACTCCATGGCGATGGCACCGGGTTCGAACCCTGGCGTCCGCCAACGTGTAAGCCCTGCAGCCCCGACCTGCTCCGTAGCGCTGTGAAGCTGAATTCACCGTGAGTCGCTTTGGATGATGGCGTCTGCCGGCGAGATGACCAAACAGTAAACAGTAAATAATTGGGAGCAGTCTCTCTCTCTCTCTCTCTCTCTCTCTCTCTCTCTCTCTCTCTCTCTCTCTCTCTCTCTCTCTCTCCCATTAAGGAAGGGGTCTTCCATTCAGACTAAACGGTTTGTTGTGGTTTATCAGCCGGTATTAATCTAATGTCTGAGTCTCTCCCTGTTCACACCATCGCCTTACTCCCATTGTCGGCCTCTGAGCTGAGGCACGAGGTCGCTGTGTGTGTGTGTGTGTGTGTGTGTGTACTTATTGCGTTAGCCGCGTCAGTCGGTGCAGTTAGTTATGGTGGGTTATCTGCTGGCACTGAGAGGGCTGTTACACAGAAGACAGCCGCGATCAGCCAGTCTCACGGCCCTTCATATCCAACTCATAATGAGAGTTAATTAGAGCCAGGGTCGGCACTCTGTCTGCCCAGGAGACGTGTTGTGGGGGGGGGGGGGGGGGGGGGGGGGGGCGGTATGTGTGTGTGTGTGTGTGTGTTGGGGGGGGGGGGGGCGGGACTGAGGGGAATTACATACAGAGGACTCTTAGGGGAAGGGAAGGGATTCCACTGTTCAATGCCCAGTGTGGACCGGGCCCTGAAGGATGTGATGAATTCACATGCTGTGCCACGGAGTCAAGACTTGGCCAAGTGATTCAATTGTTCAGATAAGGGTCTTATCAGAGTACAGTTCCTCTTTTACAATGAGGAGGATGACTTTGTATGAGCAGGAGTTTTACATACAGAGCAGTGGCCAAAGGGATTGGATTAATGTTCATTAGCAGGACTTTTTCCAGAGAACTTGCTCCATGGGGTCTATGTCATTATTGTGATAATTGACAACTTTTTACACACTGACTGAAAATGTGTTAAAACCTTTTTTTTGGCAGAGATTACTTTTTAAAGTGTGATGTATTACAAAGTATTATTAGATTTCTTCTTCTGTATTGTTAGCATAATATAAAAAGTCCTTATTTGCAGAAAAACAACTCATGTATTTTAGCATGACTGTGTATGTGTGTCTCTCTCTCTCTGCCCTGTGCTCCAGGTATTAGCCAGGGGCCGAAGGATGTAGTTTGGTTGGGTGATGGTGTGTGTGGGGTGGGGGTGGGGGTGGTGGTGTTTGAAGTCTGGCTGGTTATCTGTGCTCAGAGGTGGCGGGGGGGGGGGGGGGGGGGGGGGACTCACTGCGTCAGCCTAATGAGGCCCCATTAAGCCGGGTCTCTCGGGGGGGGGCCCACGTAATCCCCTCCGCCAGCCCCACGTCAGCCGGGGCTGGGCGCTGTTTGCACAAGAGTGTGGGGGCTCGCACGTCGGCCCCGTGTGCCTAACACACCTGATGACGGCCTGCTCTGAGCCCCCACCCTGGGTTAGGTAAATGCCAGCCTGCGGTGCACATACAATACAGAATGCGGAACACAATGCAGAGCGCAACGCAGAATACAGAACGCAATACGGAATACAATGCGGGATACAGTGGGGGGAATACAATGCAAAGCACGACGCGGAATACAGTCAAACGCCGGGGGCGTCTGTGAAAGGCCGGGGTCACCGCGGCATGTCGGCTTCAGACGGAAGGCCCTGGGACAATGCGCCGCAGAAGGTGGAAGATTACAAGACAGTGCGTCGTTAATTGAAGGTGTGCCCCCGCAACGAAATAAACAACAAGATGCGTTCCTCTTGGCTACAGGGACGTCTCTACATGTCCTGTTAGACACCGTCAGACCAGTGAGATGTCAGACCAGAGGCCGGTGGGGCGGAGTGAGTCCAGGTGTGATCCAGGTCTAAACTCCAGTCTGTAAATCCTTATGGTCAATATTCCCCCAAGGTGTCTTCTCTGGGGTCCGGCACGGTAAATAAAACCTGAATTAAGTCCAGCTTGTCTCGGTCTCACGGGGGGCATCTCAGAGATAATCCTCCGTCGCCCCCTTGGGTCAACTCTGGCCCACCAACCTGTTGTAGAACGTTCCGTCCGATGGGTTATCAGTCCAATGAGTCGGTTCTGGTGGAAGTGTGTGTGTGTGTGTGTGTGTGTGTGTGTGTGTGTCTCTATGTGTGTGTGTGTGTGTGTCTATGTGTGTCTGTGTGTGTGTGTGTGTGTGTGTGTGTGTGTGTGTGTATGTGTGCGTGTACTGAAGCTAAAGAGTGGACCAGGAGTCCACGTTCTGAAGAAGAAAATCCCTGCTGGATCTTCTTCTGCACACCTCCCTGGAACCATCATCTCCACCCCAGGGGCCAGGGGCCAGAATCAGGGGGCTCTCTGATGCCTGATGACGGAAGGAGACCCCTGGAAGTCACAGGTGAGTGCTGGACGAGGAGCTGCACCTGCGTTGGTCGTCCATGAAGTGAGGGCCATGCAGAGGAGGTCCCATATATGAGAGGTGTCCGATACAATGGAACATTGTGATGATAGACCCCCAAGAACAATCCCCATTCAGACAGCACAGAGCCTATTCACACACACACACACACACACACACACACACACACACACACACACACACACACACACACACACACACACACACACACACTCAGTCACACACACACACACACACACACACACACACACACACACACACACACACACACACACACACACACACACACAATGGCCTGCAAACCATCCCAATAAGTGGCTCAAGATTAGCTCATCAAACCAATCAGCACATAATCTTACATGCTTTTATTTTGATTATATTAAGGCCTATCTATACTTTATTTGGGAACACTTTACTATGCATTATATTTTTGACACCTTTTAGATCTTATTTGATCAAAATAATGATAAAAATAATTTCAGAAAATAATGATTTCAGAAATATGTTACTTTTAGATTGTTGTCCTACAATATGTATAATGTGTATTATTGATGATTATTAATGCGTGTATTTTTTTTCGTTTCGTTTCGCATCGTGCAGGCCTGTGTCGGCGCGGTGTTCCGTCGAAACTAACATTATTCTACTCACGCTGAGCCATTCAACGTGATTGATTAAATCCATTAGTGGTTCTCACACCGCAGCGACGCGTGCACTCCGCTGGACGCGCCGATGTGGATTCCGCATCCAAATCCACGACGTGAGAAAACAAGACGATCATCTCTGAACAACAAACACTAGCTGGACAGGTTGACGTCTGAGGTTCGAACGATTTCGTGTCCAGCCTTTGCAAACGTACAGCCGGCGATATGTATGACATTTCCATGACGTTTGGTTTAAAATCGAATCCACTTTTATTTATAAAGCACATTTCACACCACCACCAAATGCAACATAATGTGTTGAGGCCTACATTAAAACAATAGCTGTTTCTATTTTCCCTTTATTTATGTGGTTTACGTTTGTATTAGGAAGAAAATAAAAAATAATACTTTTGCAGGCAATCAACATTGGAATTGTTAAAACGAAAATAAATTTCAAGCGAACGTAAGAAACGTTGAATCGGGAGAAGGATTTTTTTTTCACTATCACTGTGGGTTAACGAACACAACTCGGGTCGTTCCAGTTTATCTTAAACAGATTAAGATGTTATTGTCTACGCAGCAGTCTGATCTGGACCTTGGTTAGACCCTTATTCAATTATCCATCCATAGACCATCAGGCCGTCTGTTGACAAGGTGTCAACTTCCATTCTATGTTTCTAGACACGCTGTTGGCCGGTGTGTGTGTGTGTGTGTGTGTGTGTGTGTGTGTGTGTGTGTGTGTGTGTGTGTGTGTGTGTGTGTGTGTGTGTGTGTGTGTGTGTGTGTGTGTGTGTGTGTGTGTGTGTGTGTGTGTGTGTGTGTGTGTGTGTGTGTAGCTTACCAGTGAATGTGTAATACGAAATGGTTTGGGTGTGTATTAACGCAAATCGGTCTCCTAATGTAAAGCGCCCGAGGGCCGGGCTCGGAGCGGCCCGCAGGTGCAGCCTGCAGGCCGTGTATTCCGTGTATTCCGTGTTCCAGCCTGATGACGGCTGTTTGTTGGTTGGCCACGTTGGCCCTCCAAGGACAGAAAGGAAACATGTTCGTTGAAACTTTGGAGGACCGAGCGCTGCACGTGTATTGATGACACTCTGTTAAAGAGAGAATGGGTGTGTTAATGAAGTGTCTGTGGAGTTATGGCAGAAGTTTATTCAACACGAGTAGGCCTACTTTCGCAGACGTCGGGTGTTGATATTGATGATAGAATATGACATTTAATTAATTGTTGTGTTTTGGATATAGGCCTACGTTTGAGTTAGGCATAGGCCTAAATAATATTGCATTTATTAATCATAGTGTATCATATCTTATTTCTACCCTGCTCTCAGTTTATTATTATTCAGGTTTTTATTTTACAAATTCTAATTTAGTAGCTACTTCAATCATTATAAAAAAAAAAAAAAAAGAAGTGAGATTTTGAACAGAATAGTTAAAAAGGTCGATGGCTTCGGCCTCTTATCTAAATGAGAGATTTATGGCTATCTTTTTTTTTCTTTCTCGGATAAATATTTGTGTGCTGTAGCCTGTAATAAAGGTGCCTTGATCATGTTTGCGTCGGTCTTGTAAACGTTCTGTGATGGAGACAATGAGAGGAGATAAGACCACGTGATCTGTGGAATGCACTCCTCAAAACTTTGATGTTGAACTATCAATATCTGACCCATCAACACACGGGCCCATTGATTAAAGTCCACCAATCACACATCGGAAAATCGACCAACAAAGTCACCTCGTAAAGGCCTAATAAGTACATCAGGATAGAGAATAAGCCCTTCGTTAATTAGAGACTTGAAATATAAACTGTTGGCCTACAGGGGAAATCCTGATGCTCTATCGGATTATTTAATTAAATTAGCGGCTAAGCAAGAGGCAACTAATAATGACAACAATATTGTCTTAAATCTCAGTGAATTAATTAATAGGGCTTATCGAAATGGTGACCAGAATTTTGCTAGTTGGATTATTTAAAAAAATAAATTATTAAAGGTCCAATTATATATGTATGTATATATCTATATCTAGGCCCAGTAGGCCGGGTTTATGTCTTGGCCTTTCAGCCCTTTTTAGATTAAGTTAAGTTTCGTGCGGCCGTTGATTGGGGAGCGGCCTCGAGCCAGGGGGAGACACCTGGACGTTCACACCTCAGGTCCCCCCCCCACCCCCCGGCCTCCAATTGGTGGAGGGGGGACATATAGCCGCCCCCTTACCCAACCAAGACCAGGAGAGTGACAGGGGACCTTGGGACAACCAAAAAAAACGTCACGCGACGTCTAACCCTCCCAATGCATTTCCACCGCGACCACGACACGTACGGCTTTAGCGCCATCAACAAGGGCATGACGTTTGACGCGCAGACGGCTGACGTGGAGCCGATGCTGGAGATGCAGTCTCCGGGCTCCGGCCCCTCCAGCCCGCTGTCGGACCACTCGGACACCAGCTGCTCCAGCCCGGACGTCAAAAGGTGTTCCGCGACGGCGGCGGCGGCGACGCAACAGCAGCGGGTGCGGAGGCCGCTGAACGCCTTCATCATTTGGACCAAGGAGGAGCGCAGGCGCCTGGCGCAGCTCAACCCCGACCTGGAGAACACGGACCTCAGCAAGATGCTCGGTACGGCGTTTTAGTTCGTTAGTTAGTTGATGATTTCTACACGCCTTTAAACCCCTTTAACGCTGCAATTCTCAATGGACACGAATCTCCTGGTTTTACAAATCTATTATTTATGTGTCTATTTACTTATGTGATATATGTTCAACTTTGTATTGATTATCTTTGATTGGCTGATTGATTGGATTGATTATTATTATTTAGCTATATTTCATTCATTTGTTTCTTTGGAAAGCATATATAGCAAATGACACAACACTTTGATGAATAGTAATAGCATGATGATGACGATGATGATGATGATGATGAGGACGATGATGATGATGATGATGATGATGATGATGGTAGTGGTAGTGGTGGTCATGGTGATGATGAAGTGTCGAGGTTCATGCAGCAGGTTGTTAACATGCGCGTGTCCCCGCAGGCCGCTCCTGGAAGGCCATGTCCCTGGCGGAGAAGCGGCCCTACATGCAGGAGGCGGAGCGCCTGCGGGTGCAGCACACCATCGACCACCCCACCTACAAGTACCGCCCCCGCCGCCGCAAGCAGCTCAAGAAGACCCCCAAGACCCCCTCGCCCGAGGCCCAGGGCCTCCCCGCCCCCTGCTACCCCGCCGGGCCCTACGCCCCGGGCTACATCCTGCTGCCCCACCAGCACCGCCAGCACCACCCCGTCGCAGCAGACCCCCAGCCCCTCCTACGCCCACCCGGCCGGCTACCCCACCCCCGCCGCCCCCCGCCGCCGCTTACACCCAGCAGGCCCCGCCCCTCTACCCCAGCGCCGCAGACTGCCTCTCCTACAAGCCCCCCGTGTACCAGCGGCCCGCCCCCTACCCGGCCGACGGCCACGCGTACGGCCAGGGCAGCGGTCACCACGGCAACCAGAGCCAGCAGTACGACTGCCCCGCCCCGGGCGAGGAGGAGGAGCAGTATTGGCTGTACAACGGGCAGCTGTACCCCGCCCTGGCCTCCCTGGAGCTGTACCTGGAGCAGGTGCAGCTGGACATGCTGTACGACCTGGACCGCAGCGAGTTCGAACAGTACCTGGGGCCGGGCCACGGCCGGACCCCAGGGTCCACGGACCCCTGCGGCTACCGCCAACACCAGCACAGCAGCGGCTACAGAGAGGACCGCTCTCTGTCGTGAGGCGAGCCGGCCCTGGCCTGTGATTGGACGCTGTGTGCGTGTGTGTGTGTGTGTGTTTATGTGTGTGTGTGTGTCGCTGTGGTCCGTCACCGTGCGCACAGAGCCTCGTTTCCTTCCGCGGTACAATTTGTACATTTTTGTGTGTTTGTTTGTTTGTCAGTTGAAGGGACCCGTGTGTACAGCATTCTAGTGTAGTTATTGTGCAATAGTAAATAAATAATTATCATGAAACTTAATGCATAAACCTCCGGGTTGTTATTCATCCATCAGTCAGGTCTGTTGACATGGCAACAAGCCCCGCGCCGTCAACGCCGATTGGTTATTTAGAAGGGATTAATTTTTTTGTGAATCTCTGGTTATCGATTGGTCGGCCGCAGGCAGTAACCAGGAAGTAGACAGAAGTCTTTATCTGTCCTGCCGTGTCAATCGCCACTGGGAGGGGGGGGTGGCGGGGGGAGGGGGAGGGGGGTGGGGGGAAGGGGAGAGAAGGGAGAGGAGGGAGGGGCGGAGTCGGGCCGGCGCCAGTGCCATAAAAGCCTCCACACTTCCTGCTTCATGAGAAAACATC
>JAXIVH010000009.1:7043277-7054822 GCA_036785325.1 Urophycis tenuis
AAATGTACAAAACAAAATAATTCAGATTCCGATTCTCTTCCATTTACCTGCCTCTATTCTTTTACCTTTCCAGGAATGTGGCAGTGGAGGTGGTGGAGAGTGTGTGTGTGTGTGTGTGTGTGTGTGTGTGTATGTGTATGTGTGTGTGTGTGTGTGTGTGTGAGAGGGGGGGGGGGGGGGGTCCGGGCACCTCTACGGCCCAGCGGTCCGTCCTCCCATTGTATGAGAGCGTTTGCTGAGTGTGGGAGAGTCAGGACAGTGTGACTACAGGAAGACAATGGGATCATATTTATTTACTGCTTTGAGGGTCAGCCAGTAGACCCCCCCCCCTCCCCCACCCGCCCCGACCCCCCATCCACCCGGCGCTGATAGCGGGCCTGCAGCGGGACAGAGACGGCTGGCTATCCAAAGGTCAACCCCAGGCGGCACCTGTTATCTCAGGGGTGGTGGTCCCAGGCTGGGGGGGGGGCAACAGGGGTGCAGGGGGCGTAGACCGTCGCGGCTCAGAGTGCTGCAGGTGGAGCAGGTGGAGGAGGGGGGTGCAGAGTACTGTGTGAGGGTTACTTAGAGGTGGTGGTGGTGGTGGTGGTGGTGGTGGGGGGGGGGGGGGGGGGGTCGTATAAGATAATGTACTGAGGTTAACAGACCGCAACACAACAGTACTAGTCTAGGCCCGCCTCGTGCCGTGGTTCCCAACCACAGCTTCAAGTAGTGGGGCATGATTATGAGAACTGTTCACACATATGATGGCCTGGTTATCATAGGTTTACTGGGTTATTAGCAATGTTCGCAATAGGTCATACACACCAGACAATAGACTGGAGAAGTATCACAGATACAGGTTCATAAAAATCTGACCGGTAATTGCACTTATTTGTCTTATCTGGATTGCAGTGGAACAAGAACTTAAATTACTTGAAATAATGACTCAATATTCAAGCAAATCATAGATAGTACCAACAATATTAACAACCTGTGTTGAATCCCACAAAATGTCACAGTACTCAGCTACGTAGTTCTGCCTTAAAGTGGAAAGCCATGAACCTTTCCTTGGCCTACAACATCCCATTAAACCAGGTGATCCTGCATTTTCTGGTGTAATGGAGGCGTAGGGCATAACCACTAAGCCACGTAGTTACAAACCATGACTGAGTCATGGTTTGTCCAGGGCATACACAGATATATCCAGGCTTGAGGGCCATGGGGGGCCGGGGCGCGGTGCCGCCACCCTCCAGTAGAGGGCTGTTCCAACGCACGGCAGACAGAGCAGACTCCAGTGAGTCACCTGCAGAGGAAACCATGAGGCCTGCGTGTTCATGACTCCCACCAGTCCTCGGTGTTCATGACTCCCACCAGTCCTCGGTGTTCATGACTCCCACCAGTCCTCGGTGTTCATGACTCCCACCAGTCCTCGGTGTTTCATGACTCCCACCAGTCCTCGGTGTTCATGACTCCCACCAGTCCTCGGTGTTCATGACTCCCACCAGTCCTCGGTGTTTCATGACCACCACCGGTCCTATTTTGTCGGCCCTGATCCAAAGTCTGTCCTCCCTGATGTGGGGAAGATCATGAAGATCTTTGTGACTTGTCGTTTGCTCGTGTCCAACCGCGGAAGAAAAAAAAAATGAAACCACCCAGGAAATGGACCAATCAGTGCTGATTATTTGACCCAGATGACAAAGCCTGAGAAATTAATTTTCTGAGCGGCATTAGGGAGGCTGGGAGTTCCTGCGTGGAGAGAGAGAGAGCTGAGGTTGAGTGGCTTTTGATGCTCGCTCGCCCCCCCCCCCCCCCCCCCCCCCTCCAATCCCACAGATTAACACGAACCCTGGATTAAAACCTCAAAATAGAGAAATCCCTCTTAGACAAACAGATTGATTAGAAATAACGCCCAGAGAACCAGGAGAGAGGATGCGGGCTCCTCACCTGGGTTTTCTGGTTTTCTGGTTATGCAGGGAGCCAGGTTGCCCTCGGTGATGGCCATCTACAGCATCAGTACCCGATGGTCGCCTGTGTTGTCCAGGGCCTGACCGCCCCCATAAGGGGCCCCTCGCTTTGCACTGTTGGCCTCCGAATGAACTCGGCGTGGGTCTCCTCAAAACGGGTCTACTGGGCCAAGTCCACGTTGCGCCTGTTTAGTGCGTTTATGCTGATTTCGCAAAAGTGTCGGGAACACTGTGGGTGCGTTAGGCTGGAAGGCTGGAAACACATCAGTTCTCTCATCCGCACATGAAGCGACAGCAACAGATGTCCAGATTTGTCAGTCCGACGAGAGCGACGAGGGGAACCTGACCGCTGGGATTAAGAAGCAGCAAGTGAAAGCAGCCAGGGAGAGAAGTTGACTACGGCACTCAATTGTGCAGACAGTGCACACAAGGAAGACACACACACACACACACACACACACACACACACACACACACACACACACACACACATGTGAATGCAGCTCACACCAAGATGAGACGCTATCAGGGAGATCCATTGGCACGGTGACCTAAGACTTTTTCTGATTCATCCATCAGGGGAACGTCTGTGTAAATCTGGAAAGGTTTTGTTTGTTTCAAATGTATCAGCAGCGGTGTTGACATGTCCTTAGTCACAGGTACCCCCCCCCCCCCATCCCCAACACACACACACACACGATAACTGAGTCAGGCATGTATTCATCGTGTGTTCATCATGCATCACCACCCGTGCACTCTCTCACCTCAACGCAAGGACAGTCTGTGTCCCAGCTGCATCACACTGCATTTCCTTCTCTCTCTCTCTCTCTCTCTCTCTCTCTCTCTCTCTCTCTCTCTCTCTCTCTCTCTCTCTCTCTCTTTCTCTCTCTCACACACACACACACACACACACACACACACACGCACACACACACACACACACACACACACCACACACACACACACACACACACACACACACACACACACACACACATTCTCTCTCTCACTCTGTCACTCTCTCTCACTCTCTGCACTCTTTTTCTCTCTTCTCTCTCTTTATTAACCCCCTCTCTACCCACTGTCACTCTTTCACCCCTCACTCCATCCCTCTCTCTTTACCTCCCCCCCCACCACCCTCTACCTCTCTCTCTCTCTCTCTCTCTCTCTCTCTTCCTTCCTGCCCTCTCATGGCTTCCTGTTCGGCTTCTTATCACTGTAGAAAACGTGACACAGCCCCGGTCGACTCACAGTCTCTCTCTCTCTCTCTCTCTCTCTCTCTCTCTCTCTTTCTCTCTCTCTCTCTCTCTCTCTCTTTCTCTCTCTCTCCTCGGACGCCAGCTCCATATATGGGTGGGCCGACTGACCCGGTGCTACGGGTGCCTGAGAGGGTCTGGAAGGTGGTGGTGGTGGTGGTGGTGGTGGTGGTGGTGGTGGTGGTGAGGGGGTGGTGGTGGTGGTGTGGTGGTGGTGGTGGTGGTGAGGGGTGGTGAGGGGGTGGTGGTGGTGAGGGGTGGTGGTGTGGTGGTGGTGGTGGTGGTGGTGGTGAGGGGGTGGTGGTGGTGGTGAGGGGGTGGTGGTGGTGAGGGGTGGTGGTGGTGGTGAGGGGGTGGTGGTGGTGAGGTGGTGGTGGTGAGGGGGTGGTGGTGGTGGTGGTGGTGGTGAGGGGGTGTGAGGGGTGGTGGTGGGGGGTGCGGGGGGTGGGGGAAGGCATATCTGAGAGATTTTATTTATTATCAACAGTCCAACAATCCGTCTGAAGAGGCAGGACGTGTTGATGTTTATGTGTTTACTTATCGGACAGGAAGCCGCAGGCTTTACCAGTGTTTTATCAACTTACTACTTCCTGCTGGGTGAGGAGACCTGCTTTGATTCCCCCCCCCCCCCCACCCCCCCCCCCGCCCCCCCTCACCGCCAATCACGCCGAACGGACAGGGAGCTCCACCGCAGCAAACAAAGCCGTGTCCGACACAAAGCCCAAATCAATTCTCGGTGTCCCGGCACGTCTGGCTCGCGTTCCCAGTGGCAACGCGGGATCCATTGTTGGGGATTCTCCTGAAGCATATTTTACCCTGCAGGGTAGCACCTCCACCCTGGGCTGACACGTCTGATGGAGGCCCGGGTTCCGTCTGTCACCTGTGTGTTCAGTGAGGCGGAGGAGGAGGGCTAGCTGCAGTTTTTGGGTGTTTTTTAATTTTTTTATTGTTCAGATGTGGTCCGAAAGGCTCTGTAATGGCCCGGGCGCGGGGCCATCAGATAAACACCGTGACTGGAAGCCGGAGGCACAGATAACAAGTGTTATCGAGGAACCCCCCCCCCCCCCCCACCCCCCCCCCGAAAAAAAACCTGTCGCTGGCGTAAAAAAAACTAAAAACCGCTGCGATAACCTCAGAAGTTCAAAGGGAGCCGGACAGGCATTGAATGCCCGTGTGAGCTATGTCTTAGCCCAGCGTTTAGCACGCGCAGACGTTCCATTGTTCCACGTCTGGAGGGGCATGGGCGCTGGGGTGGATTTGGGTTTGCGATGATATCTGCGGGGGGCTTTCCCCTGCAGCTTCCCCTCCTATCTGGTGAGAAGATCTGCTAGCTAGCGCGACCCGCTTACATTAGCCCCAAGGGTCAAAAGTTAACGGCCGCTAACTAGGGGTCTTTTACACGCTTGTCGTGTAAAACAAATTAATATCTCTTTGCGGACACACAATGAGAGGATGTAATTGTGCAGCAGTCAACGCGAGGAGCAATGCGTTTAGTTGTATTTTGGGTTGGTGGTCGGTGAAGGCGTCGATCAGATGAGTTTTTGCAGCGAGGAGGACAGAGAGGTGGAGATGATTGCTCTGGGCTCTGTGTGTAAATGACCTGTGAAGATAATCTGCAGCTCGAACCAGAAGCTGAGGCAGAGACACCGGGAGCTTCACTCACACACAGGACCTCCTAGAAGTTAGAGAAGCGATGGACACAGAGACAAGGTGTTTGTTTTATGATATCTACAGGCTCTTTTACAGATCCTGTAGATATCATAAAACCAAACACCTTTTTAGCTTGGCTTAATTCCCATGGCTTATTTCTCTCATTATACTTCTAATCACTAGCTGCATTCTACCTCTCAAATCTTTCTCGGTGATTCAGAAATGTTTATGGTTATTGTAGTTGTATTGTTCCTTTATTATGAATAGAAACACTGCGTGGCTGATTGACACAAAAGTAGCCATACGAATAAAGTTAGATTTGATTGACAAAAGGCGGATCCCGGACACAGCATGGGCCTCGCCTCGCCCAGGTAACGTGGAGCCAGGGGAGTGGAGACGTCAACCAGGCTTTCAGGGGGAAATCACAGGAGAAAAGTAGAATAAAAAGGTGACACTGTCGTGTATCTTCACACGTTGGCTCGTTAGCCTCCTCATCCTCCCCGATCACAATGTAACACCCAGCCATCTGTCTTTCCTGGAGGAATATTTTGGTATGTTGGTTTGTTCGACACATCGGGTCAAAGTGTCTGAGAGATCAGCGGGAAGTGGGCAAGAGACAGGTATTAAGAACCAGTCTCTCTCTCTCTCTCTCTCTCTCTCTCTCTCTCTCTCTCTCTCTCTCTTCTTTCTCTCTCTCTCTCTGACTATGACTAAGGTTCCCCTTTATACCTCTGCTGCAAAGGGAACCAACCAGGGAGGAAGAACTCATACATACACACACACACACACACACACACACACACACACACACACACACACACACACTCACTCTCTCACACACACAGAAAAACACACACACACACACACAGAAAAACACACACACACACACACACACACACACACACACACACACTCACTCTCTCACACACACAGACAAACACACACACACACACACACACACACACACACACACACACACACACACACACACACACACACACACACACACACACTCACACACAGCATTTCCTCCATAAAACCACAGCTTGAGACAACAACCCAAGGCTGTCTCTCATTTGCTCTCTCCCATTTCTGTCCCGAAAACACCCAGACTTTGACACGAATACTTACGTACGGTATAACCTATACCTACACAGCTGTGCACATACTGTATAGTTAGCGGTGAGCACATGAATGATTACATGCACACAACAAGCATGAGTACGCCTGAACAAGCTGCAATGACCCTACAGCAAATGATGTTCACAGGTTAGGTACATATGATGACTACCACAGCTCATAGGTTGAGATGAGGGTTGCAACACACCCACACGCACGCACGCACACACACACACATGCACACACACACACACACAACACACACACACACACACACACACACACACACACATACACACACACACACACACACACACACACACACACGTTTAAACTCACAAGAGCGCCAGCTGCGGTCGGCTTATTATCATGGCGACCGCGGAAAGCAGAAGTCGCCGTCTCCATGGGGGAAGTTCGGGTGACGACTTCCTGCGACGCAGTCTGTGATTTCACCGAGCGACGGGGAGGCTTCTGCGACACACAACAACAGGGTTTCTCTGTTCACCCCCCCCCTGCCCCCTCCCCTCCGCCGCGTGTCAACTCGTTAATTGTTTGTGATGGAAACACTTCCCTGTACGTTGAAAAAACCCCCGATGTCCTCCGCCGTGGGGGAGCGCCATGAGGTGAGCCCACGCCGGCGTGGAGAACCGAACGGCGGCCTGACAGAACGGGCCTGATAGAACGCAGCCAGATAGAACGTGGACAGAACACTCATTAGAAGAAAAAACTGAATAAAAAGATCTCACATCCGTTTTTTTCTGTATCGGTATCTGTATTTTTTTCTGCAGCCGTTTTCAATGTCTGAGCTTGCGCGCGCGACGGCGTCGAGGGCAAGGCAGCGCCGCAGTGTGTTAGCTCGACCGCGTCTCGGTTTTTTGCGAGGTCGATCGGCGCCCCGCTCCGCTGGCCCCCCCCCCCCCCCCCCCCCCCCCCGTCTTGCAGACACGGGTCGGACCCACCCCCCTCGCTCGCCTCTCAACTGGGGCGTCCCCCCACCTCCCCCTGGCCCCCTGTGTCTAACATCACCTTTAGTCCCGTGCTCTGTTTGACAGACAGATAACCGGCGGCCGTGTCCGACGGGGTCGAGCGGGGAGGCGGCTGATGATCACACAGTATGGATCGCCGTCGGCCGGGGGGGAGGGGGGGGTCCGGGTGAGGTGTTGACACCCTGCAGGTGGCGGGAGCCCCGCCTGGCCGCGCCCCGCGCACACGAAAGGCGTCGGCGTGTTTGAGCGAGGCAGCGGATCGATCCGCGGCCCGACGTTCACAACACAAAGACCCCCAGTGTGGCCGGGGTCAGGGGTCGCGTTACTGATTAAGCCGCCGGGACCGCCCGCGCCATCGAACACCGAGTCGGGGTCAAGACGCCGCGCAGGGAGAGAGAGAGAGAGAGAGAGAGAGAGAGAGAGAGAGAGAGAGAGAGAGAGAGAGAGAGTGGAGACGCAGCGGACAGGAAGTGAAAGTTGCAGTCGGAGGGTTCAGTGGTGCAGGAGAGGGGTCAGGTCAAGGTTGAGTTGAAGAGGTCACCTCCAAAGTTACAGTCCTGGATATGGTTGGTAATATAACTATCAAACTATAAATAACTATCAAGATACTTCCTGAACTCACTTGTAACTATCTATCTTGTGTTTGTGCAAGTGTGTTTCTGTGCGTGTGTTTCTGTGTGAAATGAGTTAAATTAAGCCAAAGTACCAGTTATTTGTGTGTGTGTATTTTTGTGCATGTGTATCTGTACCTATGTGTGTGTGTGTGTGTGTGTGTGTGTGTGTGTGTGTGTGTGTGTGTGTGTGTGTGTGTGTGTGTGTGTGTGTGCGTGTGTGTGTGTGCAAGGCATGTACCACTGTGTGACCAAACCTCCATCCACACGAACGCTACATGAGCACTGGGTGTACATGTGAAGGACACGCGGGTCTAAAATAGACCTGAGGTCTTATCAGTTGGAGAAGGTCCTCCAGGCGCTGGAACAATGCAGCAGCAGCAGAGCCCAGCAGCCCAGCCCCTCATAACCAGCCACAGGAAGCCCCACAGCCCTGTCCTCACGGATAAAGTCATAAAGATGATGAACGCTGCGCTCGCTCTGCCCGCCCTGACGCCTCTCTCGCTCTCTCTGCCTCTCTCTCTCTCTGTCTCTCTCTCCCCTCTCGCTCTCTCTCCTCTCATCCCCCCCCTCGCTCTCTCTGTCTCCCTCTCCCTCTCTCGCCCCCCTTCACCCTCCCGTCAACCCGACGCCGCCAGGTGATGTCACCTGCTGTCAATCGACGGCCACAGTGACCTGAAGTTCCAAACTCACATGCCAAGCCCAAACCATCTTGATACGTCTTGACCAGAGGTTCAGTCTAGAACCACCAAGAAACCAGCCGGTTATGCCATTCCGACTCTGATTTTGAAGAAAGTACCATGGGGGAATGCAGTGACATCATGTGAAGCCATCTATTAATAGATCTTCAAAAAAGAGGTGGGCGGTGAGCCAGTTTCTGGCAGCGGTGGAAGACACAGGTCAGAGTTCACAGGGAATGAAAACCAGTATGTAGCCAGCCTCGCTGTCATCACATGGGTGACTAGTGCCGGGTTTTGACTCAGGAAAATGCTTTTTGATTATTTTAGTTTTTGTTTCCGTTTCATTGTTGCGTGACCCCTGGTGGAGTGCAGGCCCGGGGGTCCGACGGGTCTACAAACATCCCCGCGGTAACGCGGCCAGCGGGCGGTCCGCCACGGAACGCCTGACGAGAGGGAAGAGCACCAGACGGCTGAATCACACACACACACACACACACACACACACACACACACACACACACGACAGAGATAGCACTGGAGATGCACCGGTTCACACACACAGACACAGATCATACCAATACAAACTTTCTCACACACACGTGCACACGCACGTGCAAGCATGCCTCAGTCATTAAGAAAGTCCCACAATATAAATGTTTAGGCACCTGGATTGATACCTTTAAAACACATTGATGCACTAATACACAACTTAGGAACTAAGGATGGATTTTAATTCTAATTCTTTAAGTCTTGTTTCCCCATGTCTTGAAAACAGAACATTGTAGAAGCAATTATTCTCACAGTGCTAGATCATGGCGAAGTCAAGGTTAGCGGTTAAGGTGGACCCAGATGCAGAGTAGTCGCAGCCACAAGTAGCTTTTACTTCTTTATTAGTACTTACAAAGACCGGTATGGACAGGGAAACAGGAACAGGTGAAACAACTAACATCAACGACAAGACTCGGACAAGGACTCAACAGAAGGCAGGACTCAAATATGCAAAGAACTACTTGCAAACCAAAGAGGGTGAACAGGACACAGGAGAAACAGAGCAAAACATGACAACCAGAAGACACAGACACAGACCATGGTGTGACCATCAACCAAGGCGTGCACCAAGGCTCTGTGCTTGGACCCCTCCTCTTTACCATCTACATGCTCCCCCTTGGTCAGATCATCCGTCACCACGGCCTAAGCTTTCACTGCTATGCCGATGATACCCAGCTGTATCTCAGCACCAAACCATCCACTCAGCTCCCCCCCACAGTCCCTTGTCAACTGCCTGCGCAACATAAAAACCTGGATGTCATCTAACTTACTCAAGCTAAACAACAATAAAACAGAGCTCATGGTTGTGGCTCCCAAGGCGCTGCTCCGGAAGGTTGGAGATCTTCTCCTGAACGTGGATGGCTGCTCCATCTGTCCATCCTCAGAAGTCCGCAACCTGGGTGTCATTCTGGACTCCACTCTCTCCTTCCCATCACACATTAAATTCATCACTGAATCCACTTTCTACCACCTCAAGAACATCTCCAGACTCCGGCCATCACTCTCTGACTCTGTGGCAGAGACCCTCCTCCATGCCTTGGTCACCTACCGTCTGGACTACTGCAACGGAGTCCTATCCGGGGTACCCAGCAAAGCCCTGGACAGGCTCCAGTATGTGCAGAACTCGGCTGCCAGGGTTCTCACATGCACCAAGCCCTGGCAGCACATAATTCCCACCCTTATCCACCCTCACAGGCTCTCGGTAAAGTCACGCATCTCCTATAAACTTCTCCTCCTCACCTACAAATCCCTCCATGCCCTGCCCCCAGTACCTATCTGACCTTCTCCACCCCTACAGCCCAACCAGGAATCTGCGGTCCTCAGACACGTATCTGCTCTCCACCCCCCACACCAGACTATGGACTTTTGGGGACAGAGCCTTCAGTGTGGCAGCCCCCACCCTCTGGAACTCTCTCCCGGCAGAGATCCGAAATGCTGCATCCCTGGACACATTAAAAAAACTCCTGAAAACATACCTGTTCATCAAGGCCTATAGCCTCCAGTCAACTCCATGTTCCACGTCTTATCTGCCTCACTGTGTACAGCGACCTTGATTCCTTCAAAGGCGCTATATAAATTAAAGTTATTATTATGACAGTACCCCCCCCCAAAGGATGGCTCCTGACGTCCCTAAACTCCAACGCCGAGATGGGTGGGAGGAGGGGGCCTGGAGGACGGTTACCAGGGGCAGTGCAGGGAACCTCAGGCAGAAGGCCGGCGGCGGAGGAGGAACCCTGTGGACTCTGGGAATGCAACTGTCACTGGGACCAGAGCCTCAGGGGAGGCTGAAGCGCCAGATACTCTGGAGTGGCAGCAGGCTCCGGGGGCGGAGACTCTGGAGCAGGTGCAGACTCTGGGGGCGGAGTCAGCCGGACCACCCCCAGCGAATGAGGGGCGGGCATCGGCCGGACGTCCCCAACTGGGGACAGCTGTGCCCCAGTGTCGGAAACAAATGGTCGCTGCGGCCCAGCAGCGGAGACAGGAGGTCGCTGCAGCCCAGCGGGGATAGGAGGTTGCTGTGGCACATCGAAGTAGTGGGGAAAGACAACCTGCCGTGAAAACCACTCAAACAGGATTATCATCTCCCCCCCAGTGTCTGTAGCAGGGGCCCAGCTGGGCAGCGGAGCTGTGGGCTTGGTGGCCCGTCTCGCAGACCGCGGTCCTCCCCGTGCCAGACGGGTTCCCCAGAACGGGTCGGCATCAGCTGGCCTGTTCTGAGGCTTGGTGGCCCGTCTGGCCGACCGAGGTCCCCCCCATGCCAAACGGTGCCCCAGTATGGGTTCCTCTCTGCTGGGTCCATTTGTGGGTCCGAGTCTACAGTCACGGTTAGCGGTGGAGAGGTGGACCCAGACACAGAGAGTAGTCGCAGCCACAAGTAGCTTTTACTTCTTTATTTGCACTTACAAAGACAGGTATGGACAGGGAAACAGGAACAGGTGAAACGACTAACATCAACGACGAGACTCGGACAAGGACTCAACAGAAGACTGGACTTAAATACACAAAGAACTAATTGCAAACCAAAGACAGGTGAGGGAACGAGGCACAGGTGAACAAAACGGGGCAATCAACAAAGGAGGGAAACCAAAGAGGGTGAACAGGACACAGGGGAAACACTGAGCAAAACATGACAACCAGACGCCACAGACACAGAACATGACAGGCGATGTGATTTCCAGACATATGGCAGCATCCACTAGTCAGAGTGGCTAGTGCAGCTGAAACCAACACTGGTCTGCGAAGGACTGC
>JAXIVH010000009.1:7055022-7102522 GCA_036785325.1 Urophycis tenuis
GTTGTGTTGACGTGTGTGTGTGTGTGTGTGTGTGTGTGTGTGTGTGTGTGTGTGTGTGTGTGTGTGTGTGTGTGTGTGTGTGTGTGTGTGTGTGGTGTATGTGTGTGTGTTCCACAGGATTTAGGAACCATCTCTGTGTGCTTAGGCTATCGGCGAGGTTCAAACGTGAAATATCAAACACGGTTCCACTAGAATAGCAAAGCGTTCACTTCCCTGTTTCCTCCCGCGCGTCTCTCCCCCCCAGTCTGTCTGCCCTCTCAGCTCGTCTGAAGTCAAAAAGCCGCCGGTCACAGGAACGACAATCACGTCCTACCCGTCAGAGAATTGTTAGAAACGGAGGACCGCCACCAGCGACTTTTTTTCTTCTGCTTTTCTGTATAATTCTAGGACGTTGCACGGTGGAGTTGTGTGACATGTGGCCACAAGATGGCGCTTGTGTCCGGAGTGTCTCATGTAAATTTGTCCAAACTTATGGGGAGGCCTTAAGGCCTTGAAAAGCCATCTTTTAGTAGTTTTTTGTTATTTCTTTAAAATAAACATACACTCTTAAACCCTTGTCAAATTTGTATTTTACCCACAAGTCAATCACATAACCTACACAATATACAAAAAAAATAAAGAGAATAGAAGAATAAACGCAAGTTATATAAAGGGTTTAATTAGCCAAACTACTAAATGTCGATAGCATGATGAGTTCCGCTTATCGCTAACCTCTGCTGCGTGTATGAGCAGAAAAAAAAGAGCTGAGGTCATATGGTCACGTGACCTCACACTGCAGGGATCCTGCTGATTCTCCTGTAATCTGTCACTCAAGTCCTCCCGGCCGTCACAAGCATTTCACTAAACGCGATTTGAATGTATAAGTGTGTTCATAATAATTGTGTCAAGTTTCCCTTTATCACATAAGCTACTTCCTCAAACACACACACGCACGCACACACAGACAAAGACACACACACACACACACACACACACACACACACACACACACACACACACACACACACACACACACAGACACACACACACACACGCACATACACAACCACACACACACAGTCAGATCAATGGCTAAAGGTTAGATAACACGCAGGTCAGTAATTTACGTACAAGCTGAGACATAGCTCAGTGGAAACGTATAACATGTATACCGTGGAGAATAAAAATCCGCCCTCTGAATATGTCATCAAAATAAACATGTTGATCTTTGTTTAATGGTCTTAGGCCGGGCGTGTGTGTGCCTGTGTGTCTGAACAAACGTGTGAATTCCACAACTTCCTGTTGATCATCAGTAGAATTCATAGTGTATGACGTTACATGGGTACATATGACTATGTATGCATGTGTGTTGACATGTGTGTCCATGTATATGTGTGTGTGATTTATGTAAACATGTGTATGTCTCTGTGTAAGTCTACATGTGTGTGTGTTTGTGTGTGTCTGTATATGTATGTCTATATATGTGTGCGTGTGTGTGAATGTCAATATTTGTATGTCTACGTGTGTGTGTGTGTGTGTGTGTGTGTGTGCGTGTGTGTGTGTGCGCGCGTGTGTGTGTGTATGTCTGTGTGGAGTCTGTCAGCGGTGGGTCAGGATGTTAGTAGTCTGGTCAGTCTGGCTCCTGGAGGCCCCTGGCTGAGGGCCAGACCCAGGGGCCGACCCTGGGCCCCTCCTGGAGGATGGATCAGTCCTCACCTCCAGCCCCTGGGAGCCCTATACAGCTAACAGCCCTTTGATCACCCCCCCCCCCCCCCCCCCCCCCCCCCCCCCCCCCCCCGTCTGGTACCTCACATTCTGTGCATGCCGCCTTAGACAGAGTGGTGTAAATGTATCAAATATCATAACACCTTAGATCTGTCGTAAGTGTTGCTTTCATAAAGAAGCTTGTGAAGACACATTTAGAATTGAAAACTTTCTTCACAAAACTTTCTTCATTTGTACATTTTGTATCCTGTACACTGTCAGTCTCTTGTAAAGTTTCAGCTGACCACTATCCTACTTTAAACAGTACGGTTTAAATGGTAAACGTTATATAAATAAAGTTATTCATATATCGGTTTATAATAACCCATTTGACCTATCATCTGGTTCTGCTGGGCAGCTCTGCTGGTGTGTCCCTGTTGAAGCATAATACCAGCATTGTTTCTTCAGATGAAATGATTAGTGTTGAGTGGCGAGGAAATCGCTCTATTTTAACAATCCACAAACATTCATTACGCCCGACACACACAATCACACACAATCACACACACCCACACATACACACACACACACACACACACACACACACACACATGCACACACAAACACACACACACACACACACACACACACACACACACACACACACACACACACACACACACACACACAGGGGGCTAACTTGGGTCTGTCAATCAAGACAGCCCCATTAGTTTGGGTCGGCATAAGAAAACATGGATGATGCACCGTGGTAACGGGTGGGTGTGGGGGGGGGGTCGAGGGCGGCGAGCCGTTTAATTGAATGAAGCGCCGCCGCCGCCGCCGCCGGAGCAAGCGGGAGCGCGGAGTGATTTAGCGGCGGGAGAAGCGTGCTTATCTCGCGCTCCGCGGCCCCGCAGCCCGCAGGAAGCGCAGGGATGTCAGCAGGGCAGATTAAGCGCTTGGCACGCTGGACACACGGCGCGCACAACATGGACAGGGCGGGGACCCCGCTCACACACACACACACGCACGCACACACACACGCAGCTGCACGCACACACGCAGCTGCACGCACACACACACACACACACACACACACACACACAGACACACACACACACGCAGCCGCACACACACACACATACACACACACAGACACACCCGCATGCACACACAGACACACACGCACGCACACCCGCACACACACACACACACGCAGCCGCACACACACATACACAAATCCGCATGCACACACACACACGCACACATACACACATCCGCATGCACACACACACACACACACACACACACACACACACACACACGCAGCGACTGTCGCCAATGAGGGATAGCTGCGGGTGACCTTAACGTTGTGTTTGGCAGGAGCTCATACGAAAGCTGGGAATTCCACTGGAAGTGCTCGGGGGGGGGGGGGGGGGGGGGGGGGGGGAGGCCGCGGGGGAGGACATGCAGTGAAAAGGAATTCAGAATAGCGAGCAGATTTTAGGGTCGTCAGCATATAGCCCCACACACACACACACACACACACACACACACATTCACCCGTCCCCTTAAGACCGGTGGAATTTATTTCTATATTTTCTATATTTCATAGCGGAGTGTGAAGGGTCGTGGGAGGGACAGGAGCTGCCCCGAGAGGACAACCGGATAGCACGCTATTTACTTTGCCAAGGAACAATGTAATGCCCGCTCCACACCAGGTCTGCATCTGCCCTCTGAATTCATCATCGCTGGTGAATGCTGAGCGGAGAGAGAGGAACGGCCCTGACCGCCTCTCTCAACAGAACTCAATACGCTGCCTTTTAATTGGAGTGAATGTGTTGCAGTGCAGCTGCAGCACACATAATTGAATTCCTGTCAGCTGCCAGGACAGGAATCTTAACCACTTATTATAACCACATACAATAAATGTATATTATTTTCCACAGCGTGGGTCATCCGAAACAAAACAATATTCTCTGGTACAACCCAGATATCCGACCCTGTTAACAGCGTGGGTATACCTATATAGCGGTGGTGTACCTCAAAGGTCTGTCCTCGGTCCTCTGACCTTTGCAGCCAATGAGTGAAGTGGTCCGAGAGGCAGGGGAGCGAGAGGTGTTCTGATGACAGTGGAGACCCGGCGGATCGGCCGGGACAGCTGCTCGGACCGCAGCAGACCGATATAGAACGGGAGACACGAGCCAAAACATAACACACATTTTTTCCCATTACCGCCATGGCTTTCAATCTGTTGTGGCGCCAATTACGCTCGGGGCAGACGGTGAGGTGTTGGAAACAAGGCCACCGAGATACTCGTCCCTCTTCTCTGTCTTGCCAGTGCCAGTGTTTAAAGTGTCCCCCACCTCCAGGGCTTTAGACAGAGAGAGAGAGATCAGAGCCCAGAGAGTCACTGCAGGTAAATGTTCGGTTTGAATGAGGCCTGGGCTTCCTGGGTGACAAAAGAAGAGGAGGGTGAGGCTAGGGAGTGTGAACGGGTGAGGGTGGTGAGGGGTGACGGGAGTGAAGGGGTGATGGTATTGAGGAGAGACGAGGTGGTAGGTAGGGGTGAGGAGGTGGGGGTGAGGTTGTGAGAAGGAGGTGGCAGCGAGGGGTGAGGATGTGGCAGTGGGCCAGCCTGTTTACCCGGACTGTTTCCTTCATTGTTCACCCCACTTCCTTTTCACGGATTGTTGGCATTTTTGAGCTGGCGTTTGTTTGGGAGGGTTGACCAGCAGGCACACGGGAACCTGCTGACCATTCCTCAGATATCCTCCGCTGTCTGCCCGCTAAATAGTTTCCAAGATGACAAACGCTCTTGCGCAATGTCCAGCGTCACTCACTCCCTCTCTCTCTCCCTCTCTCGAACCTTTGCTTCCTCCCTCACTCTCTCCCTGCTCTCTCTATTCCTCACTCTCTCTGATCCCTCTCAACCCCCAGCACACTCACTCTTTCTCTCTCTGCTCGGTCACTCTTCCCTCCCAGTCTGCTCACTCCCCCACCTCTCTCAGTAATAATAGTAGATGAATAATGAAGGCCTATAACAACAGGAGGGGTTTGATGACAGTGAATCTGACACTGACGTTGAACTGGATCTGAACCTAGCTGGCTGCAGCAGGGGTTCACCTTATTAATCTCTCGACAGAAATAGCCCCTGCACCGTTTTAGTGAGCGTTACATAACCAGCGATACCATGCGGTGAAGCAGAACCTGGACCTGCCTACACACGGGTAATACAGATGTACAAATCGGCTCCGCAAGCGGCCTAAACCCAATTATCGTTCATCCAAAACAGGCTCAGAAAAGGAGCCTGTTAACCCTTTCTGTTATTTAACGTGATGTTGTTGTCGGATGTTGTGAACTTGTGGTGTGGAATCGCGGCCGTAGTGCACGTGTCTTACATCTTGGCACGATGAGGGATTAGATCCCACAACCTAAAGCCTGTTCACGAGGATCCTGAAGGAACCACAGAAAAGGAGGAAGACACACGCAAGCTTGCTTGCTCTCGCGAGCGGTCACAACAAGGTTGCCGAAACTCCTGGGGAACGTGAAGAACCAAAAACACAGGCACGGGTTGCCAGTAATCAACACAGGTGGTTGGAATTTCACCAACAACATGCCGGGAAAACAGGCAACGCCTTGGGCTGAGCCAGATCGCTCAACAAAGAATAAACCTATTTTTGGTTCCATCTCTATGGTTTCATTTCCCACCTGCTTGCTTTCAAGGTATCAAAGGCTCAGAGTGTCAGGCTCCAAATGTATTCCTAGTCATTTAAATGTTATGTATGATGTAATCCCATGAAGCATATCTCAATGTTAAGTACAGAGTGCTGTATGCGTGGATCTCTCAATAACGCAGAGTATCAGACGGTAATCAAACCAAGTATTCATGTCAAGTTCTTTTAAGTAAAGCTCGGGAACATTTTGATCAAATCAACCCTTTGCCAGGCAGGGGGTGGTAACCATAACCATAGTGATGTGAATTGGAAGGCCGAGAGAGATGGGCTGTATGTGGAGAGGGAGAAGGATGTCACGGTCCTCCAGTGATTGCAGTGCTGCTGAGGGTCCAGTGGATAATAGGCCACTAATCCATCTAAATCCAAACCTTCTCAATGGGATTACCTTTCTACACGCAAACCACTTGGTGCTGCAACTAAACCTGGCAAAATCAAACCACACCAAAGTAAACAAGACCAAATCAAACCACAACAAACTACAGTAAACCAGACCAAATCAAATTACACCAAAGTAAACCAGACCAAATCAAACCACAACAAACTACAGTAAACCAGACCAAATCAAATTACACCAAAGTAAACCAGACCAAATCAAACCACATCAAACTAAAGTAAACCAGACCAAATCAAACCACAGCAAACTAAAGTAAACCAGACCAAATCAAACCACACCAAACTAAACCAGACCAAATCAGATCATACCAAACTTAACAAAACCAGCCCAAATCAGACCACGCCAAACTAAACTAAACCAGACCAAGGCAAACCACACCTAAGTAACTAAAGCAGACCAAACCATAACACAACAGATAAACCAAATGGATAAACCTGTTTTGATTGTAATGAAAAATGTTGACATATTACTACTGTACTATTTGATGATGCTGTGCTTTCATTCCAAGTGAATTCAGATACATGCCATTAAGGTGCAGGTAGCGGTTAGGGGTCATCCCACTCAAGGATGTATACAGGTAGACTAAGGGCATTTGAGGATCGAACCCAGAAAGTTTTGCAATGTGCCAAACAGAATAACCACAATGACTATTCTGCCCCCTCCAACTGACATATGTGACAGTGGGAATAGAACCAGCAACGTTCTGGCAGGTAGTTGAAGACCCTAACCCGTATATTATCCTGCCATTATTGTTGCTCTGGTCAATTAAACCAAGTTTGCATTTATTCCACTTATCTCTGAGGGGTGAATCAATTTATTTGAAGGGACCATAACATGACCGCACTTTAAATACACGGCACACCTTTCCCAAGATGACCAGCACGCGTCCACAGAGTAGCAATGCAGATTAGCGCTGACTAAAAGATTACGCAAATTAGCCGCTAGCTCCAGGAATAACCTGTTGCCATGCACTCAGATCTGACATGGACAGCACAGAAAGCACCTCATGGATTCCTCCAGAACACACCGGGCGCCTACAACAGTCACATAAGTGAGTGCTCAATTATATTTGTATATTGTAATGTCTTTTCTGTCTTCCCATGTGTGGTTATTATCTTTTGGTTGACCGAATATCCGGTTAATATCGGTTTAGTCATCTGAGCTGGTGGTGTGTTACTTTGGTAGCCCAAGACATACCGAGAAACCAAAAAAAATCTTTCAGAAAATTAGCGAATTCAGACAATTATTCACCTGAATGTGAACATTTTATTATAAATACATAATCTTGTCTCGTTTCACTTTAAAGTAAGATGGGGTTTGGTCTTAGATCATGACTTACACATCATGAAGAGTTTATAAATGACCAATCCCTCTTGTAACTTATGCTACATAAAATAGAAATACAGGTGTCTTTAAAACCATCCATCCATCCATCCTTTAAAACCAGTTTGGTAATACCTTTAGTGTTTGCCCTGATAATTTATTGTTACCAACTACTTTGTTTACATCTGAGTGATTATTTAATCTGACTGAAAGTTACACAGTGTTCTTTTTAAGTCCACAATTCTTATATCCTTAATGTAAGTTTAAGTCCACTCACATTAAAGATATGAGAATTGGGTATCTTTAAAGAACTGGGGCTCTTCTCCCAGCCAATGGGAGCAGCTCTCTACTGTTGTGTGGCTAAAACAGAGCCAATCAGGTAACTTGAAGGCCTCACCTGACCAGCTGGTGAGCTGACAGACCGGGGCTTCTCCAGTAAACAACATATGTTACCTCATACCTCAAGTCACGCAATGTTTATTTACCAACTACGATCCATCACTCAGCTGAAGACATCATGATTTTTTTATGTCACGCTCAACCATTTTTGTTTGCTTTTGTTTATTTGCTTTTGTTTGCTGGAAGGGAAGTTTTTCCTTGTGACTCTTCTCCAACTAATGTGCAGTTCATGAGAAGTTCGCGAGAAGTGTCCATGTAACTGTGATATAGAACTAATCTCTCCATGGCCGTTCCTCCAGTAGACCAGCAATGACGTCCGGGGCCCCGGGGCCTCGCAGGGCCCTCCTTCTAGACCAGTCCAGATCCGGGGGGAGCAGCCACACCCTGACCACCTACCGCCAGCCAGGCCATGTCCTGGAACCCCAGCCCTCCAAGAGGATCTGCTTCTACAAGAGCGGAGACCCCCAGTTTGGCGGGCTGCGCATGGTCGTCAACCGTCGCACCTTCAAAAGCTTTGAGGCGCTCCTGGACAGCCTGTCCACTAAGGTGCCACTGCCCTTCGGTGTGAGGAACATCACAACGCCGCGGGGGGTGCACGCCGTGCACACACTGGACCAACTGGAAGATGGGAAGTCCTACATCTGCTCCGATAGCCGCAAGGTGAAGCCCATCAATCTGGCCCTGGCCAGGAAGAAGCTCCCCCCGTGGTACAACGCCAGGCCCGGAACGGGGCGGCGCAGGGCGGTACAGGGGGCCAGGATGTACCCCGGTGGGGGGAAACTCCGGCGTGCCATGCCGGTGGTCGTGCGCACGCCGCGGAGGCTAACGGTGTTCTGTAACGGAGAGTTCGCTATAAGTCAAACGGTAATGCTGAAGAAGAAGAGCACGCAGAGCTTCGACGTGCTGCTGGAGGACCTCTCAGAGCTGATGCAGTTCCCTGTGGTCAAGCTGCTCACCATCGACGGGCGACGGGTAAGTCCTTACTGGCCAAACACCTTCAGATCCAGGACCATTCAGACCATTCGCTTGAGATGACCGTTTGACCGTTTTTTTTGTTGTTGTTCTTTGATTCTTACTATAGAGGGTGTTTAGGATACCTTGGTGACAACTGCTAAAACTGGACATTTCTTTGAGTTGGGTTTAGTATCATCTTGACCTAGAACTGCCTGACTAAGCCCCTGGCTTGTAAATACCCACCACTAGGAGAGCGAGAGGGAGAGAGCGTGAGAGAGATAAGCTGCTTTAACTCGTCCTAATACCTGGCAAGGGATTCTGGGATACGGTGTGCTGAAGGAGAGAGATGGACGTGTGAAAGTCAAGAAGAGAGAAATGAGAGAAATGAAGCTCAGGGAGGGGATAACCATAACTCTCCACATCAGGGTGTCTCTCCTAGGGATAGAGCAGAGGGTCCCTTCTGGGTCTTGCTAGCTGGGTCTATTGTTTGATGCAAAGATCTGCTCAAATATTAAGAAAGGTACTGCTAAGTATGAACATAGTGTTGTATCATTTTGTTCCTTGTGAAAATAGAGTAACCCAAAATTAAGATTATTATTATTAAGGGTTTACATGTTGTTTATATGATTAATTTCCTTACTGACTATCATTGTCTAGCGAGCGGTTTAAGTGTATATTGTTAGCATGTTTGAGGTGTTAAAAGGCTGTCTGCTCTGTGTTTGTGGCAGGTGGATGGCCTCCCAGCCCTAATCCTGTGCTCCGGGATGGTCGTGGTTGCAGGCAAGGAGCCCTTCAAGCCAGGCAATTACAACATACAGAGATCCCCTGCTCCACAATGGCCACCCACTAACCGACTGGGGTCAAGGAAATTCAGGCCGAGTGAGTCTTGTCAAGCGTTATCAAATGTCAAATGTTAAGGTAGAAAAATAGAATTATAAATGTTTGCTACGATCAATATTAATATTCACATTATTATGAATGTATTGTGTCATTATTCATGAAACCCTTTAGTGCAAGCATAGCTGTCATTTACTCATGTCTCAACCTTTTTTTGATAATAGATGAAGAGAATAATGATCTACTCTGACCTGATACCGCATCACTAAAACCACATCATTAAAATTGCAAATGTTGAGGTTGAACTAATTTAATCTGGACACTTATGTCCCAAACACTTTTCAACACAAGGGTATGCCCTTGTGTTGCCCCTGAGTGCAAGTGACAAAAGTAACATAACATAGATAAGTAACATAGCTGCTAGGCCAGGAACATTCATGAAATAGTACAGCTCCTGTGATATGTGATATTAAATTTTTAAAACTACATGCTCAATCATAATATGCAGCATTAGCTTCAGTACATCAAATGACCATCAATGCAATGGACTAGAGGTGCAGTACGTCAGTGCTGTCTACTGGCTTTACCTGGCGCTGCCTGCTCATAGGATGAGAAGCAGAAAGGGCTGAGGCAGAAGCCTGACGCCTAATACCAGACATGACCTACATAGCCTCCTGCAGTCTACTATCATCAATCTATTATCTAAGATACACTGTCCATACTTTCACTTGCTGTTATCCTTTCGTCTGTTCTAACTGTACCCCTATTTTTCTTGTTTCATGCTCCGTGGATTACCTGTGAAACATAAACCAATGGGATTGTGCACGTCTGCTTGGTGAACGTCATTCACAACATTACCGAACATTCTCAACTGAAACAAAAGGCAAAAAGATGTTGAGGAACTACTCTGATTCCTCCCGGAGATACTTCCTAAATCAGATCCACAACTCCATCTCAGAGAGTATGTGTGACTATCCCAGTAATCCCACAGACTCCATAGAGCTGGACAACAGCCACATGCTAGAGTCTGTCATTGAAACGGACGCAGAGCCCTGCCCCGACCATGGAACCCATGAGCAAGGCAGCTGCCTTCCAACGGAGGATGATATCGAGAAGTCATTCCGGGTGAACCAGGACGGCAGCATGACGGTGGAGATGAAGGTGCGCCTGACCCTCAAGGAAGAGGAGACCATTCATTGGACGACCACCGTGACCCGTTCTAGCGTGGCCAATCAGCTCCTTCCAGACAGTTTTCCAGAGCCAGAGCCAGAGGCCGGGTCTGAGCTGGAACATGAGACAGGTTCTCCCGAACCCAATAGACCGGAACCATCACATCCGGTGGTTCCCTTAGAAACCACGAGCAGCCACAAACCAAGGGGCGACGGCGATAACAAACCATTGCCCCTCAAGAGGGAGGAGGGGAATATGGAGGATGAGGTGACGGGAAAGACCAGCAATGTGATGTCACCCTGGAGGGCTCCCACGCCGGGTGTCAGGAAGGCCCAGACCGTGACCGAGAGCATGAGAGCAAACACGTCTGAGACGGTCCAGGAAGGAACCGTCAGGTCCTACTCATACAGAGCGGAGACCGAGCAGTATCACGTGGTCCAGCAGAGCAGCACAAGGCCAGTGCCCAAACCCCGGAGACTGCCATCTATGGACGTCAACTACAGGTACGATCAGGCTGAGTTCAACTCGGTGGGGATGTCCGAGGTCCTGCAGATTGAAAACAATGGAGAGGAGGTGACGGAGACTGTGTTACACATATACGAGCAGCAGACCTGCCAGGAGAACTTCTATGCCAACACTCACTACCGTGCTCAAGGTACCTCTATGTACGGTGCTTATTATGGTAGACCCGCCACCTCTGACACAGCATGGAGCATGAATGCTTGTGTCGAACCCCAGTCTGGTAGACCATCCACAGCTTCAGAGTTCATCCACACCATGAGAGATGATAGCATGTCGCTATCATCAGAGATCACTCCCTGTAAAGGCTTAGTGAGAAACACCCAGAACAAAGTGTCCTCTACAAGCAAAGATTCTTCTCAGTTACCAAGACAATCAGGAAAAGGCAAAGACCATAAAAATGTGGTTGATAAAGCTAATAAAACATCATCCAATACCAAAGTCAAGAAACGTGTCCGGTGGATTAACTCGCCTGGAAACAGACGGAAGCAAAGCCCCCCAGAGGCCTCAAAGAACCGCACAAAAGTGAAACCATTTTCCAGCATCGGGTTTCTTAAGAAAATCTATGGTGGTCGACCCAGACCAGGGAAAAACATGATGAGGAGGAAGACCTCAACAGAGAGGGAAAAGAAGAGTCTAGCAACAGAGAGATCAGTTCCTCAAGATGCTACCCTGAAATGTACCATCAAAGATCCAAACACACTATCATCAGGGGATGACAAGAAGCAGGAGACCAGCATGTTTGAAACAAACATGTTGGAGCTATCACCTAAAAGACGAGCAACCCTAACACATCAGAAATCCATTCACGGGGATAGACAGGCCCACAAGGCATCCAGTGAGGTCCACAAAACAATGCCACTTACTTTGTTCAACTCCTCCAGTTCAGTCATCAATGACTATGTTGAGCACTGGCTGGAGAACTCTCCTTCCCAGCATGCATTCTGCCCCAGTGACCAAACTCAGGTGGTCAAAATAAACCAGGTGGGACTAGAGGGTTGGATTCCTGAGGGGTCGGTGATTCATTCTTTGACCAAAAAAGACAAGACAGAGAAATCAGACACTAAACAGACACCTAAAAACACATCTGTACCCAGTAATGCAACGCTAACCACGCTGTCACCCACAAACAGCCGAACCTTGGCAGACAGACCACTATCCGTGAGACCTAAATCTGAACAAGCACCTTCACCTACTGATCACCCCAAAACATCAATTTCAAATCTCTCCTCTGAGTGTGAAGAACCATTATCTAGAAAGTCATCCGTGAAGAGAGCACGGCTGGTCAGTAATCTCTCCTTCGAAAGAAAAATGTCTCAGAGGAAGGCTTCTTTGGAGAAATCAGCGTTAACCATGGATGATCCATTGCAAACAACAACCAGCTCTATTACCATCCAAATGGCAGACGGTGATACACTAGAATCAAGCAGTGTCATGTCAATGAAGAAAAAAGAACCAACTGCAATTCTATTGGAAAGGCCATCGCACACGGACTGCAACTCAGATCAAACCTCAATGGCTGGCAGATCATCGTATTGTACGTCTGTGTCACCTGTTAGTACATCTTCTGACAAGGGAGTATATTCACCCAGCCCTGCGTCCAGTGATGCATCCTATGTAGATTTAACACAAACAATACACCTTAGTTCCACTCAAACTGAAACTGTATTCCCTGAACCCTCCACAAGGGTGAAGGACAGTGATCTCCCTCTGCAGAAGAAACTTTCCATCAGGAAATCACAGCGTGAGGCTTCTGCTATCTCAAATGAGCCTCCAGAAGAAGAGATCCCCCTATCCAACAGTCCATCTCTTAAAAGAACCCAGCTACCCAGAAACCAATCTTTAAAATCAGCATCCTCACATAAACCTTCTATGGATTCGTCAAAAGCTAAAACACTCAACAGTAGCCCCTCCAGTGAAAGTCCTTCATCGCTCCATAAAACATACTCACAGAAGAAAACGTCTCCTTATTCTCAGTCACTGGATCTGGTGTCATCACCTGGAAAACAAAGGACCAAAAAGACTTTGCTTCATAAAAATCTCTCCCCTGATAAGAGATCAGAGCAGACAAACCTGATGCCAAAAGAACCAGAGATACCTCAGAGAAATTGTCAGCAAAATGAACTGTCAGAGGAATCCCCAGTTGGACTGGAACCTGAGAAATTAGACAAAATGGAAATAGGGATCTCAGCTACCATTTCAAACACTGGTCTGAATGAAAGCGAGAGAGACGCTCGGCCACTAGAACTGACAGACCAGGCAAACCTTAAACCGGTGCTAGAGAAGATTTGCTTCTCCATTAAATCTATTAGACAAATAACACAAAACAAAAGACCATCTTGTCTAGAGAAGTCAAATAGCCTGCCTGACTTTTCAGGTCATGTGGCTACAACCTTTGGCTCATCATCCAAAGCTCTGCTAGCATTCCTGGCTGTCATGACATTAAAAGAAGTCCTGACTCATGAACGCAAGGATGAGCTTGATGCACTCAACTTAAGTTGGGCCGAGGCTTTGAAATTCATAGATTCCCTTAGGGAAATAGCAAGCATTGAAGACTCGGACCAGTTGAAAACCAGCCTGTCAGAACTACAAAAGTCAGCATCGACCCAACTCCTTGAAAGTTGGAAGGGCTTCCAGGAGCTCAGCAAGAGTCACAGATCACCAAATCAGTCTGAGGAAGAGTTGAGGTCTGGCAGAAGCTCTGTGGAATACTGTGTCACAGAGGGGGGTGCTATTGATGTACTAATGGAAGAACTTCACATACCGGAAACTCTCAAAGAAGAACTGGCCGCGTTTCCTCTTTGTACACCACCTGAGATTGATGACAGTCTGAGCATTAAGGCAAACGCAATCGAAACACCACTGAATGACAATGTTACAATTAACTGCGATACTCATACTGATACTGTGACTGGCAGTGATTGTTCGCAAAATGGCAAAGCGAATGTTGGAGTAGAGGCCCTTGTTGACGTGAAAGCAATCGTAAAACGGTTCAGTCACCATGGAAAACCTCAAGCATCCCTTGAAAAGCCCGCTAATCTTAAACAGCCAAACTTATCTGATGATCAAAAGGCGGTTCATACTCAGAAGACACACAATAAAGAGGACTCAACATATGAAATTTCAGCCCACCAGGCATCCATTGATGATAACAAGGAGGTGGATTCAAGGAATGATGGCAAAAACCAAAAAGTGAAGGAAGCAGTGGAGCAGGACAGCCCCAATATAGAACAATCAATCCAATCAGACGTCCCATATATGGACTTGGAGGATACCACAGAGGAGAGACAAGAGGAGAACAGGTGCAGCTCAGAGGGTGAACATCTGGACAGAGAATCTAAGGAACACGACAGGAACAGCAACGACAGCATGTTCAGCCCTGACGAGGTGTCCAGCTCAGATGAAGAACAGAAACACATAATAAGTTCAGAGGGTCACCAGAGAAACATATGTAATCTCAAAACACAGCAGAAGCTATCTTCACCTGAGGAGCAACGAGTCATTGAATTTAGGCAGCTGAAACAAGCGAGAAACAACAATATGTCAGACTATAAGAGTCTCTCCAGCTCAGAGGAAGAGGAGCACAAGCTGCAACACACCAACAGGTTTACACGCCTGAGCGTAACCGTCAGCAGCACACAAGAAAAATCTAGCCAGGATATTGATGATCGGACAAGCTCAGAAGATGATCGAGTGGATGTTAAACAGCTGGGCAGGACTAACATTAGGTCTGTCCACATCTTTCCCCCCGTAGATAAACAGATCTGGCAAAAACTGACCAAAATTGAGAGTTTGAGTGAAAGGAGTGAAGAAAATGTGTCTACTCTAGATGCAGAGGAGATAATTCACTTAGAAAAAGATCAACCACCAATCCACAAGCATGAGCCCCAGGAACCGTTGAGCTGCATGGAGGCAAAGACTAGGCCTGTATGTAAAGCTGTATATCAGGAGCAGCACGTCCATGGCAAATCATCTCCAGAAGATACTCCACAACAGAAAGCTCAATCAGCCGAAGTCATATCTCAGTCTGTTGCAGAGAGAATAGGTCTTTTAAATAAACAAGTGGCTGAGACACAGTGGAAGAGCAAAACAGCAGGAGGTGCCAGCATCAAAATTCTGACAGAGGAAGCCCCCTCAAATGTTGCGTCCTACAAACCTGATACTAAGACCACCCGGACTTTACCTGGCTCCAGTTCAGCACCTCAGTCCTCGTTGTCCTTCAGCTACGACTCTTGTGGCATTATAATCCGACAGCCCGAGGGTGCCATGGTGCAGTCCATAAAGGATATGTTCATGGCGAAAAGTGTTCCAGATGTTCAGTGTGAGGACGGAGATGTCCACGGACCAACCAGCCCCAAGCCCCGCCCTGCCAGACAATCACAAGCTCCACTTGAGCTGTCGGACGCCAGGTCCATCGCCAGGGGCTTTGTGAGGAAGACGATCGAGCGGCTCTACGGCAAGAAGGACCCCGCTGCTGGTGACACTCCAAGTAAAAGACCCATGTCCTCGCCAAAACAGATAAGGGAAAGTCTGAGCATCTTCTCATCTCTCCACTCGGCCAGGCCCAAGCAACAGTCTGACATACCTTATTTTAACTCCACCAACACTGCCAACACGGTGAGCGGAGCAACGCGCTGCATGGCGTTCAACACGCAAGTGGGTCCTGATGACAGCCAGCCAGTTGACCTGGATAGACCGCTAAACCACAAGTCCTTCTCGGACCCGGCACAAATCAATAAGGTGGTTGAGACTCCGCACCTTGATGAAGATCTGTCAGAGGACACCAAACAGGAGGTCCCGGTTTCCCTTTTCAGTGCAAACACGGAACCAGAAGTTAAGTTGGCGCTGACAAAGTGCACCTACTTCTCGCTGCCCTGCACAAGCGACTCAGAGCAGGGTCCGGAAGACCCGGGGGCCATGAGCAAGAACGGAGAAAGCAGCGTTGATATAAAAGAGAGCAGCGTTGATATAAAAGAGGAGCAAGAGGAACAAGAGGAGCAAGAGGAGGAAGAGGAGGTCAAAGGCTGCGTGGGGAGGAACAGCGCACTGCCTGGCTTGAGGTTACATGATAACAAGGTACACCCACAGACCCAGGGGGTCCCTGGTGGTCAGGTTGTGGTGGTGCAGCCCAGTAGAGACCAAAGGGTTGTTCATAGACCTGTGGAACTCGACGCTCTGGATGTGTTGTACACCTTTTGTGGACAGCACTGTCCCATCCTATAATCAGCTTTTTTTTCAACATGGACTACTCCAACTACCCCCTTTCTCGACTCTAACCAACATTACAAGATGGTTTCATACATTTTCATGGTGCCTACATTTTATTGTTGCCATAGTTTGGACTTGTTACTAAGCCGTGTTTCAACAAACTAACCAACCAACTAAATGGTAACTACTCCCCATCATTCTCAAACCAATGTATTAACCATTATGCAAGTAATAGCAATTCAGCTTTTATCAAGTTTGAATCTTTGGGGTTCCCTGTTTAAAATAAATATGAACAAGAAATATATGTAAATATTTTGATTATACATGTGTATATTCAGCATGAATGCGACCATGCATTTGTGTTCAGATACACACACATCAAAGCAGCTGGATCATCAATGTGGCCTGTTCACATGGCAACTATTCAAAGTATTACTGTAATCCCGTTCTAAACACCTTAAGCAGATCAAGACCTTAGACACACCTCCAGGTAGCCAGCTGAAAGATGCAACAGCTGTGGTCTAGATGTCAAACATTGCTCACAGAGAAACAGATTTCTAGGCGAAATAATGGATCATAGATAGTGGCGATCAGCCACTTGTCACTTGAATCTTCGTTCTTTAATGTGTAAATACATGTTTAAAAAGTACAACATAGTTTCATATAGTTATTGTTGTTGTTATATATGTTATTTATTGATCATCTGGCAGCTGTGACTACTTTGTCTTGATTGTTTTTGGAAAATAAATGTTTATTCATAATTGGCTGTGTCGGTGGAGTTCTTTTCAATAATATTCTAATTAGTACATGGGTAGGTTTCACTCATTTACATGCATTACACTGCATTTGAGCAATTAGCTTGTAGGCGTACAATTTGAAATTCAACCACAAACAAATTTAGGACAGCTATCAGTCAAAATAAGTGTTAGTTTGTATTGTTGATCATTTGTTTCTCGTGTGTGTTCTACAGCAACACAGCTAAATGTTTCACAAACTTCACGGCTGTCCAATCAGCATCTCCCGAGGGAAGATTCCAGAACTCCATTTCCCTGAAAACATTCTAATCCTGAGAGAGCTCGAAACACGTCCTTCACGTAAACAGGGCTAAATTAACACCGAGCCTAAAATACCTGATCATTTGCTTTCTTTGGGTGATTGGCCTGAAAGCAGGGGTGCTTTCTTACTGCTGGCCGTGAGGAAGTCTCCATGTTGTTTTAAGGGTGCCCTGCTCCTGTTTTGCCTCTTTTGCCACCAGGCCGGTGAGTGTTGTGACAGGAGAAGACAGGAATGCCCGACATGTTGACCTCTTATCCGTGTGAAAACACAAAACACGCCGCTATCGGGCAACATGTAAACACAAGACATCACACGACATGTAAACAAAACACCCTATGTTCACATAACAAGACACAACGATCACATCACATGGAAATACAACACACAACTACTAAAATAAATATACACAATTTGGTGGGCACTTGAGTGCGTATCGATTTTAGAATGGGTGGACCCAGCGGGAATTGAACCCCTAACTCTGGCATTTTGCTTGCTCCACCACTTGAGCTAAACAAGACTGTCCATCACAAGTACATCCAAGTAACAGAAGTGGTCTTCTACAAATAAAAGCCATCTCTTCCAAATGGGAACATTCATGGGCAATTTATCAGTCTTACTGGCTGACACGAGGAGCGTTGCTAGATTCTCATGTTAGCCACTAGACAGCGCCAGCAGAATCAAGTACCACAGAACTGGAGGTCAAGTGAGCGGAGACATGCGGTGGGCCATATTAAGCCGGCTAATCCACGGCATCTCATAAAAGTAGCGGAGGATGTGCAGCTAGGGGCTGGGCGGTCTAGTGATAAGCCCAGCCAAAAGGTTCTGGGCTCAAATCCCAATGTCCAACCAGTAGGCATCCTTAGGCAAGAGGTCCTTACCTCTACCTGCTACTTAACGGCCTTTATCCAAAGCAGACCAATCAGCGTCCAATAAAGAAGTGCGAGATAGAAGTTGATAGACGGGCAGTTCATCCAATCACCTGCACAGTATTTTTCATGAAAGTGCCCGCCCTTTTCCAAAAAGTTTTCCAGAATGACTGAAAATAGGAAACGAATAACATTTTTAAAAATGGTTTATTACTTAAATAAATATTTACATCAACAGCTTCGTATAAATCAAATGTTTTCATACACAAGACATCGTTCTAAAAGCGACAGTTCAAACAGGAAGGGGCAAAGCAGAGCCATGACACTGGTGGGGTCGCTAGACGATGATCATCGATGATGCCTTCCTGTTTCCTGTTTGACGTATGGACAACAATATACACCGCTCGCACCCGAGCGTCTCCTCCATGATCATAAAAACGTAAGATATAGCATTTAGAATTTCACTTGATAAAAGTCATATACATTTATACCATATGGATGTTACGCAGCGCTAAAACGCCAACTAATAGAACTCAACATTGTCAGCTACAAAATAAGAGCGTGTGGAAAATACAGGTGTGTAAAACATGAACAGGTGTCGAGTTTGACTCAGGTCTCAGTCCAGGCACAAAACAAAAGTAACTACAGACGTGTTTCAAATATAAAACAACCATTTGGCTACTAGGCAACCAAGTTTTGCTGAATTACTGAACGGTAAACTGGCTCAGCTCAGGAAATGTGTCAGGCCACATGAAAGTAAAGAATCATCGAACACGTACATATAATGCCCCGACGTCTGCTCTGAGCCAGGCTACTCCTAGACTACAACTCCCATGTTCCACCTGAAACGCGGCGGTACAACTCAAAATGAATGACCATGTATCCCCAATTATTTTTGCACTACTTCACAAGCGCCGCTTCGCTACGGTTGGACTTCAGACTTCAGTTGATATTATGGGGTGTGGCAGCCGGCGGCTTTGCTGGGCTAGCAGATGGCTTTGGTTTCGGCAGAGAAACGCCTTCCTTTTGGGACGGCGGGGGAAATGTGCGGCCATGTTAAGCGCTGGCGCGGCGGCCACCCTGTTAGCATCATGTAGCGTTTTCCTTTCACGGCAACAACGGCGTGTGCTAAAGTGAGGTCATCCACGCGGTGGTACACCTCCCGAAGAAGGAACAGCGTGCACAGGACTCCAGATTGATATATTCTGTAATCCATCTTTCAGCCAATAAACATGCCTGAAGAGGCATTTAAATTCAATCTGCTGCGATAACGGAAAACCCACAGCTGTAACCACGCCCTCAAAATCCAACCGACCAATAGCGCGCCATGACCGCCAACATGAGACTTTACTGCAGGAAGGATCTGGCAAACACCTCGAAGAAGGCCAAGAAGGTTCCCAAATGCCTAAAATAGCCCCTATGTTAGGTGCAGTCTATGCTGTCGTATTCAATAGTTTGAATCTGGGGATTTCAAATTAAAAGCGAATGTTAAAATCGATACCAAACAAGAGGGATGTTCTTAGTGTTCTATTGCTGTCGAGTCATGCATGTAAAAACTATACCTCCATTTAAAGTAAAGTCAACTTAAAAATGAAATGAAAACATGATTTCTTTTAAAATCTCATTTTTTGGAGGGGGGGCAGGCGCAACGTGGTTAAAGTAAAACGTATTGTTATGAATTTTTGTTAACAACAATTTGTTGCTTTTCAACCTGAGATTGAAACCCAATAGGAGCAGTGTCCAGTCATTTGTGAGTGGTTCTGTCGTTAACGAGCCAACTCGTTAAGGTGTGAACCGTGGGGTGGGGGGGGGGGGGGGGGGGGGGGGGGCAGGTCCTTGTCGAAGTCCCTCAGTCTGACATCCTGTCGTCCCGGATCCCTGTGGTTACCGTTACCTCGGCCCCGGTCACACGGTGGCAGTCTTGGGTTCTGAGGGACGCGTGCCGCTCACAAAGTTGTACACCAGGAAGCGTGAGGTGCCGAAATACCGCGTGGCAAACAGCTTGCCGTCTGGAGTGGGGTCTGAGAAGGCCAGCTCGTGCTTGCCCAGACACGAGCCGTAGATGAAGTTGTTCCTGGTGCACAACGCAGAGGGTGGTGTTAAGAGGTGTGGTTGGCGATACGGTTCCAAAACCCCATATCACAGGCTCCTCCACAGTCAAAATGAATCACAAAACACATTTCATGAGCATGACCATAAAAACTTAATACATAAATGTACCCTTCTAGAAAGTTTATTATACTGTACAATACCATTAAATACGGTTCCATTGTCTGATCTAGGTCAAAACCTGTCAGTGTAATAGAGGTCGACTGACCTCGACAGTGTGCATATAGACACCAACCTGAGACACTCGATCATGCGCGAGGCAATGCCCTGCCTCCTCATCATGCTGAACACCCAGATGCGGCTGATGCCGCAGATGGCCGGCTCTGACGTGGACGAACAGCACCACGCCCTCTGGCGCTCAAACATCACCTGCTCTCTCTCCGATCCCTCTGGGGCCGGGTCCTCGATCACCCGGTAGCCCTGGAAACGCAGACACACACACACACACACAGTAAACACATTTGTTATACATCTCAGTTCTAGATTTGCCACCTTCTTCGATTATATTGTTGACATTTGCTTCTTATGATTATGTTTTTTCTTCGTATAATAACGAATAGCCTTGTGAAAAAGCCGCACCTCCTGGATGTGCTCTGCGATGAGGCACCCGGCCACCTTCTTGTCATTGGAGATGAACAGGAAGGTCTTAGTCTGGGACGGGCACTTTGTCTCCACCTGCTGGAAACCCAGGTCGTTGTCCACCATCTCTCTGATTTCCTCCACCTGAAGCAGACCCACAGTATCAAGTCAATACCATTATATTTACCACAATGTATCTCAGAAGAGTTGAGCTTTTTGCTATCTAGTCATTTATTGGATGCTTTTATCCAAAGCACTTAGCAGCGCCTCCAGATAAATGTAACTTAAGCTCAGGTGGGATAGGTTCATCTTGCCTTAAGATAGCGATTAGACAGCTGACTAGCTATTAGTGGGGTTTGTCAGGCTAGCGTTTAGCCAGGTGAACAAGGTTAGCTAGCCAGACGTACCTTCTTCAGGGCGTACTTGGGGTCATCTGGGAGGACCAGGATGATCTTCCCGTCTGGATACTCTCCCAGAATCCTCTCCTTCTTCCAGCCCTACATGATCAAACCCACACAACACAGGACCTTAGCGCTAGCATATACTGTATATATATGATGTCAGAGCTGACTGCGAGAATCTTTTTTAATCAAATCGTTAATCCAAAGAATGGAAAGTGAGTGGTGAGAAGTTTCCAGCCCCTAGTCTTACCACGTATTTGACGGCGCTGATGAACTGGTTGTGGAAGAGCAGGTGCTGGGTCTCATCCTCTGGGTTGGAAGCGGTGTACAGCATCCCACAGATGCTGCAGGCCACCGCCCCAAAGTGCTTCTGGCCCGCGTCCTGTGGCACCAAAAAACAAAACACATGTTCACTGGGGCTTAAGGGAGACCGACAAAACAAACGCACCCTCCAGCACGTTCAACCTACCAAGGCAGGATGAAGATACCACACAACAGCGCTTAGCATCAACCAAAGAAAATGTCACGCTTTGTTTCCAGTTGTTGTACCGTCCCTGCTGTGCCTCTAATTGGGAACTGGTTGTGCGAATAGCTTGAAGCTTGTTCATCCATGGCTCCTAGTTAATTATTAAAATAAACACGCTGAGTGGGAACATAACGCAGCATGGGACTCACGATGATGGTCTGGCTGCCATCTTTGTCTGCGTCCTTCAGCTTCTTCACCTCCTTCTGCAGAGACGCCTCAGAGAGAGGAGTGATGTTGCTCTCCGCCTTCGCCACCCTGCTGTAGGGTGAAACTGCTGTTAACACTGGGGGTTCAGATGCAATATGTGGATATAACAGAGGGGCTGGTAGTTTAGAAGATGGAGGGGTCTCGGGGCTCACTGTTCAGAAGGCTGGGCTGGGGTCTTCTCAGCAGGCTTGGATTCCTCCACCGGTTCTTCGGGAGGGGAGGCTTTCATGGGTGAAGGAGGTTGAGATTTGACTGAAAATAAAAACAAAAATAAACTGTTATTTGGAGTATGTTTCATTTCAGATTATTGTTCCATCAAATTCTGGTGTTGATGCACTTTGATAACAGGTAAACCATTTTCATTTCCATAACACTTAAAGCTTGCCTTGGCTAGTCCAGCTGTTAAATGTATCACACATTTATTAGAAACACTTATTAGCTATTATCAATGGTTTAGCAATTCTAGGTTTTTTGTCTGCATTTTGATACTCTCTGTAGCAGTACTGAATCACTGTATTTCCTGCAGTGATTAGTCAAGGTAATGTTAAAAAGAAAAAGAAACGCATTTAGGAAGACGCATCTACTCTAAAGCAGCTTCATGACAAACACATGAAAGGTGTGACGGATGGGGTGTATGGTGGTTGGGTGAAAGTGCTTAGAAGAAACCTTCAGGCTTCTCTTCAGTCGTCTCCGTCCTGTCTGAAGATGTCTGCAGGTCTTCCGGCAGGAGTAAAGTTGATGGAGGAGCAAGAGACACCTCATTAGAGTCCTGGGGGAAGGAGGAGGGGAATAAATAAAATTCAACCCCATGACACTCTAAAGACATGCAGTATGTTAAAAGTCAAGTTAGAATAATTAATTTGATCAATGTCTATGTTTAATTTGAATCTGAGCGGAGTTACCTGGCATTTGACGGTGTGTGGTGTAGTGAGCGGTTGGACGCTCTGTGTCTCCATAGGCTGTGGGTCAGCAGGTGTCACAGCTGGGGTCTCCATGGCAGGCTTCACCTCCACCTTTTCTTCAAGAGATCCAGGCTGAGGCTCGGGTGCCTGGTTATCCTTGGGTTGTGGTGCTGCAGGACCAGCAGTCCCTGTTTTGGGTGCAGGTGGACCAGAGGCAATGACCTTGTCTGGTAATGAATCGACGCTGTCCGATACCTGGTTCTGGCTCTTTAGGGTCGGTTTACATGGAACAGCAGAAATGGGATGAGCTGGGGCAGCAATGGTAGCCTTTGGCTGCGGGGCAGCAGTAACGGACGGTTTAGGCTCAGAAATGCTTGGAGCAAGAGGTTTTGGTTGGAGAGCCTTAGATGCGATAGGCTTTGACTGAACGGTAGGAGTCACTGGCTTGGATTGGGATGCGTTTGAAGAGGTGGGCTTTAGCTGACCAGTAGCGGAGGTTGTGGGCTTTAATTGGGAAGTGGTGGAAGCAACCGACTTTGAGTGGGAAGCCGTTGTCGTAACAGGCTTTGACTGACCTGTAGATGAAATGGCAGGCCTTGACTGAACTGTAGATGAAGTTGCAGGCTTTAACATAACTGGAGTTGAGGTTGCAGGCATTGACTGGCTTGAGACTTGTCTAGCAGCTGTACCCTGTAGTTTAAGCTTAGTCTGTGCAAGCTGTGAAGACACCATGGGTTTTGATGGAGGTGTAGTTCTAGACTGAGCTGTGGGGTTGGTGGACTGAAACATGGGCCGGACTTGAGTGGTGGAGGTGGACTGCTGGCTTGGGCCTGGCTGCTGTCCAGGCCTTGGCTGAGGCATGGGTCTTCTCTGGACTACTGGGACTGGGTCATCATCCAGTTCAAAGTCCTCAATGGAGTACTTAGGCCGGGGTCTGTATGGTTTGTACTCCACCTCAGATTTTGCCTTCTGAGAATTCATACCGTTGGGCATGGGAGGAGGTTTGGCTGGAAGGGTCTTTCTTGTGGACGATCGGGTTGCTTTAGGGGTTGGCCCCTTAGCTGGAGTTACTTTAGGTGGTTCAGTCTTCCTTGGCTCCACTTTAGAACTTGCAACCTTGGCAGGATCAACTTTTGTCGCTGCCTCCCGTCGCGGCCTCCCGGGCCTAGGAGTCGGCGTCTCCTTTTGGTCTGGTTTGGTTGTCGACGCCTTAGATGAGTCCGGTGTCGCCACCACCTTAGACGGGTCTGATGTAGTAACCTCCTTAGATGGGTCTGATGTAGCAACCTCCTTAGATGGGTCTGGTGTAGTTACAGCCTTGGATGGGTCTGGTGTAGTCACAGCCTTTGATGGGTCATGTGTAGATACATCCTTGGATGGCTCTGGTGTAGTCACGACTTTGGACGGGTCTGGTGTCTTTGATTGATCTGGTTTGGAAACAGCAGCATCAGGGGCCTGAGGTGTAGCAGGCAGAGTGCTGGTTGTTGAGGTGCTGGTTGAGGCTGTACTTGTGTCAGCTGCGGTGGGCTTATTAGCCACAGGAGTAGAAGGTGTTGCCACAGGAGGCATTAGAAATGGATTAGAAGAATCAAAATCAATATCCGAAAACAACATCTGATGGGCTTGGTCAGTTTTGAGCTTCTTCACACGAGTCCACGACATCTTCTCCCGCTGAAGCTCTACCTGTCGTAGCCGCTGGTACCTTGTCAGCTTCTTCTTCTCGTGGGCTTTGAGGGGAACAACAATCTGGCTGACGAAGAACCTTCTTTTCGGTGGTTCTGGAGCTACCGGTTTAGCCTGAGCTGGCTCTGCTGTGGGGTTGGTGGTGGAGGTGGTGGTGTTGGTGGTAGTGGTAGTAGTAGTGGTGGGCTTTGCGGACAAGTCCTTTTCGGTGGCATTTACAGGTGAAGATGCTTGGGGTCCAGCAGGAGTAGGAGGAACACAAGTGGCTTCCTGTATGTCAACAGGTGGGCTTTCCTTCTTTATGGCCTCTATCTTGGCGGCAGCGGCAATTTTTTCCTCCTCGATCCTCTTCAACAGCATGCTGTCTGTGGCAATGTCTTCTGCAATCTCCTCACACAGTGCCAGGAGGTTGAGCTGCTGTCGTTGGGCTGCCCTCTTTGAAGCAGCAGCCTTCTGCTCAGCAAGCGCAGCCAGTCGGGCTTTGGTCCGGGCCTGTGTGTTCATCTGTTGCTTCTTGGGCTTTTCAACTGTCACTTCTGCCTTTGGGTCGGTAGTGACGCTCGGGGTGGTGGGTTTTTTTGTGGTCTCCTCGGCCTTCTGACTGCTGCTGTCTGCATTACTTGTGGTGGTCTCTGCATTATTTGTGGGGCTCTTCTCAGCGCCATTCTCTACTTCCACTGGAGGCATTTCTACTGCTGAATGCGACTTTTCTATTATTACAAGATCTGGGTCATCCATTTCGCTCTCATCCTGTACCTCAACCTGGTGGCCAAGCTCTATGTCAACCAGAATCTGCATATCTCCCTCTGCATTCTCTGAGTTCACCTCTATACTCTTAGTCATGTCAACACTTGCGTTCTCATAAGTTTGCATTTGGGGTTCACTGACAGCAAGGTTTTCCATGTCATGTTCAGTGGAATCTTGTTTTTTCTCAGCAGATTGATCCTCTTTCTGATCAACATTTGGAACTGACGGAATATAGTCCAGTGCCACTGACCCTGCATCTGTTGGAGACGTGCCCTCCATATTTTCTGTTGCCTCTTCATTTGAGCTTGTCACGGTGCTCTGTTCCATGCCTTGGTACTGCTGAACACTGATGGTGGAATAGAAGCTCTGTGAGGTTCCATTTAAATTCAAAACCTGGTCAGCTTCTACCATCTGCCCATCTGAGTTTAAGTGTTCTGACAGGGACGTTGTAAGGCCAGAGGCTGCTGCTGCCTGGGTGATGATGTCTGTGTGATCAGCACTTTCTGGGACAGTGAGGGATTCCATGACCTCCTCCTGAGACAAACCATCAGGTGTTTCACTTGAAGCCATAGCTGTGGGTATCTGTGTCACCTGAGAAAGTTCCTGAAGTCTGTTGTCCTTCTGCAGTTCTACAGACACAGGTGCTCTGTTGGCTTCTTCAATCACTTCTTCTTTTTCATCTCCTATACCTTCCATCTGTTGTATGGCTGGCTCTGGTATAGTGTCACGGGTGGTCACCACCAAAACATCTCCCATTCCTTCAGTCTGTTGCATGGTCAGCTCTGGCACATTGTCACAGGTGGTCACCACCAAAACATCTCCCATCACTTCTGTCTTTTGGATGTCACCCTCTGGTATTTTCTCACAAGTGGCGACAACTAGAGCATCTGCCACCTTTACAGTCTTTTGGATGCTCTGCTCTGGGATGTGGTTGTTAGAGGTCTCCAACAAAACATCTACAATATCCTCTGCGCGTTGGATGTTCTGCTCTGGGACTTCGCCACTGGTAGTCACAATGGGAACCTCTCCCGTCTCTTCAGCGTTTTGAATGTTCTGCCGTGGGATGTGGTCAATGGTGGAAACCACCAGAACCTCTCCCGTCTCTTCAGTGTTTTGAATGTTCTGCTGTGGGATGTGGTCAATGGTGGAAACCACCAGAACCTCTCCCGTCTCTTTGGTTGTTGGGAAGCTCGGCTCTGGAACTCTGTCGCTGGTAGTCACCACTAGAACCTCTCTCCTCTCTTCTGTGTTTTGGATGTTCTGCTTTGGGACTTTGTCACTGGTGGTCACTACTAGAACCTCCCTCCTCTCTTCTGTGTTTTGGATGTTCTGCTTTGGGACTTCATCACTGGTGGTCACGCCTAGAATCTCTCTCCTCTCTTCTGTGTTTTGGCTGGTCTGCTCTTGGATGTCATCCCTGGTGGTCTCATCGAAAGTATCTGCAATCACTCTTGTTTTTTGGATGTTAGGATCTAGGACGTCGAAGCTGGTGGGCTCCTCCACGACATCTGCCATTGCCTCTGTTTTTTGGATCTTAGGCTCTGGGACTTCATCACTGGTGGCGACCACCAGAACATCTCCCATGTCTACAGCACCGTTAGTTTGTTCCATGGGTAACACATCCGAACTCCCTGCAGTTACCTCAAAGGTCATCGTTTCAATATCCATGCCTGATTGGCTATCTGGGAGAGAAGCTGGAGTCTTTCCATTGATTTGCTCATCTGCATCTTGTGTGGGACTTGTCGCTACGTTGACCTCGCTTGTAGTAGAGATGGCTGCTGTATCACCTTCCATCTCTTGGGTTTCTCTCCTCTGTGTATTGGGTAAAGGAATGCTTCCGGGGACCTCTGGCACAACACTGACCTCCTCATCCATGGTGCTCTCTGGGCTGCTAATGGCTTCATACACGACCTGGAAATCCTTTGCCTCTCCTTCTGACTGAATCCCACTCTCCATCAGCTCAGAGACATCCTCGCCGTCAGGCTTGTTTACAGTGGAAGACTCGACGACGACAAGCTCCTCTGGTTGACCACAAACGAAAACAATTACTTCACTGTTAACCTGTGCCTCACATTGACCTGTAGTGGAACTGAGTGATGCATTAACCTCAACCTCATCAGTGCCCCGTCCAGACCCTTCGTGTTTATCTTCTTCAAGGACAGAATGTGATTTCTCCTCCATTGATGGCATTTCATCTTCATTTTCCTGGTCACCTGATGGCACGTATGCTACTGCTTCCATGATAGTATCCTTATTCATAAATTCAGCATTGGAGGTCAAAGATCCTTCTTCAGCATCATTTACCACAGCGATGGGTTCTTCATGAATCACTTGGATTTGCTGGTCTCCTGCAGGCATGAAGTTAGGCACACCATCTGAGGTTGCAGTATGCAACTCTGCTTCCATCTTCTCAAACATATACCCTTTATTTTCCCTTTCCTGGGTGGGGGCGTGTTTAGCACTATTGTTTCCTTGATCACCACCATGTTCGTTTTTTTCTTGATCATGCATTTTCTCTGGTGTTCTATTGACATGCATGTTGTCGGTTGACTCAGCCTCAGCAGCAGCAGCACATTCAGAGGTAATAACATACTCATTCACTGCACTTTCTGAAGTGATGATCAAAGGATGCGTTAAAACCTCATGCGATGGATTGATATTGCTGTTCGCCTTCTCTTCATCCATCACCTCCGACATTGTGTGGCTCTTAGCCGTTGTGTCCGTTTGACCGCCAGGCACAGCATGACACTCATAGGTTTTGTCTTCATTTTGATTCATGTGACAATTCGCATTTAATACGTGTGTGTCTGCAGGCATGTCTTCTTTCTGGGTTTGCATCTCTTGGACTGGAAGAGATGCTTTTTGTAATGGCGCCGTCATGCTCATGGCTGCTATCTGAGGGGTTTGTACAGGAATATTTTGAGGAAGGATTTCAGATGTTTCTCTGGGTTCAAGATTTGTCGAAATCAGCTGGCTAGCTCCGTCTTCATACGTGGCCGTACTTTGTCCCATAGCTTGTTCCTCCCGGTCTGGATTTTCATTTTCCTGTGCTTGGATGAGCAGGTCTGGTTTGGTTTCAGTCATCTCCATGTATGGAGCAGTATCTTGGTCTCCAACACAATCAGGGGTTGAGAGTGTCGGATGATTTGTTGCCTCACTAGACATACCGATAGCGTCATTGTTAACTCTCTGGATCTCCTCATCCTCCAAGTCATCTATAGGAGCGGTGACGCACATCTCCGATGTTGTGGTGTTCATGTCAATATTTTGCTCAGGTACATAGTCAGAGATTACTGTTTCTTCTTCCTTACTATCAGCAGTTATCATTACATGTTGTGGAGCTCTAGTGTCTAAACTGCTGTGATAAACTGAATGGGTTTCGCTGTACCGAACACCATCCGATATTATCTGAGCTTGTCCAGGTTTCTGCTCATCAGTTGTTGTGGAATCCATATTCAAAGATGTTTCAGCTACACATTCAGAGACAACCTCGTTTTCATCATTTGCAGAAGACACAGGTGTTGAAATTGATAAATCTGTACTTGCCTCCTTGTGTGTTATACAGTCTGTTGGCATAGTGCTTGATACCACCAATGTTGCTGTAGACTCCAAGTTTACATTGTACTGTGCCTCACTGATCAATGGTCTAACGACCATATGTTCCAGACCATGAGAAGATAGTCCGGGAACTGTACTATCGCCGTAAACCTTCGGGCTCACCTCCTCTTCCATTGAAGCCTCCATAGAAACCAGGTCTGGCTCCTCCTTGAGGATTGCTGTGGAAGAGCTCAGGTTGACCTGTGGGTGAACCTCTCCTTCAGCCACATATTCAGATACAACCTCACTCTCAGTATCAGGTAGATGTTCTGGGCTGTCACTGCAAGTACCTGGTGTGACATCAAGGTGCTGGGTTCCATCAGATTCTGTCTCCTCAGTGGGTAGTGGGTCAGTTGTCGTAGAAACCAAGTTTGGAGTGTCTTGTATTGTGAGGCATTCAGATACACAGTCATACTCCGTTCTACTGTCAGGATTTGTTACGTTGGCCTGTGCTGAAACACCACTGGAGGTGTGGACATTCTGTATTACCTCAGGTTGTGTATCCTCAGCAGGGACCACATCACACATGCCCTGTGATGAAGTTGTAGAATCAAGGTTGGAGGTGATTTCTGGCTCTTGTACAGTAACACATTCATACACCGTTCTTCCCAAATGTTCTTCACTGTTAGTCACTACAACCTCAGTGGAGCTGGACACCGTGCTGTCATCGGGTTCCCGGAAGTCATGGACCTGCTGTACCTCAGCGGAGCTCTCTGGGGCAGTGACGGACTCTTCAGCCACCACATTTCCAACCCCTAGGTCAGCCTGGACGCCAGACGGGCTCTCAACAGTCTCGGCCACTGGGTGAGCTACAGAACCAGCCAACAACCCTGCAGTCTCTTCCCTGCAGGGTTCTACCAGGTTGGGCAGTACTAGCCCAGCTGTCGAGGTCCTCTCCAAGGTAACCAATGTTTTAAGCTGAGCCTCATCTTCTCCCTCCGATAGGCCCCGGTTCTTGGCTTCACTGGGACCTGCCAACACCTTTTGCTGGCAATGGTTGGTGGTATTGGTTTGATTGGATGCTGGACCGGATTCTAGCACAGCCATATTTGAAGCGTCTGTGATGCCAGTGGGCTCAGTAACATCTTGTTGCATCCATTGCTCTGCTTCCCTTTTATGCATCACGTCTGGCTTCTGCTCCTCTGGGGCAAGGTCATGGTTTTCCTCTGCTCGTGGTTCAGCACATGGATCCGAAATTGCCTCTGGCTCTGCACAACCTCTCCTCCTTTCTTGACTTTCTGACAGATTCACTTCAGTTGTCAAAAATAGGTTAATGTCACTGGAGCTGTGGTCTGATGTTTCTGCTGGTTGCAGTGGTTCTACAATTTTCACATCAATGTGGTTCTGGCTGCCTGGTTCTCTGCTGGTTCTCTCTGTAGAAACCTCAGTTTTAAGTCCTTCATGCTTCTCACTTGGCCTGCTTTGTACATGTCCTGTGCTGCTGCCTGCTTCAGCAGTGGGCCTTGTAGGTTCCTCACCTTCATGTCTCCTAGGCCCACTGCTGCAAGCTGGCTGCAGCACAGGACATTGTACAAAGCAGGCAAACGTCGAGAAGCACTGAAGGACTTAACACCTGTGGTTTCTGCACCGGTCACGGAGCTCACATTAACCTCCTTAGTTTCAGTGTTGGCAGGTCTCGTTCACAACACTGCCGTCACTGGACTCCTCTGAGGCCCTGCCGTAGTTATGGTCCATTTCTGTCGGGTACAGAGGCCTGTCGTCATCTGGCGTCTGGCTGGTGGCCGACTGATCAACCAGGAATTCGGTGGCGGCACGCTTGGCTCGGTTGTGGTGTTTCGTACACCGGGATACGTCACCAGCATCCGTTCGGGTGAGGCGGCTGCTTTCACTGCTCAGCTCCCCATCTGAGTCGGAGCACGCGGTTCTGGAAAGTTCTGTGCTGGCAGGCCTCTTCTGAGAGGCCTTGAACTCCGCGCTTTGTGGAGACGACGTTCCGGAAGAGGCACTTGTGGCGATAAAGAGCTTGGCTTTTTTAAGCGGGGGGTCAGAGTCGTTCTGACCAGGGCTCGGTTTGGCTTCCTGGAGGATAGACGCAACCTCCTCATCATCCTCCTTTGCTGTGGGAGGATCTTTTTTCTTGGTCCATGGAGGTACTGTCCCCTCATGTGCATCTTCTGTTTTATGTGAGCTGTTATTTGCACCAGGAGTAGCCTCTTCATCCTCCTCCAGCTTCATCATCTTAGCCTGGGGACTGTGGGACTCTGAGCTCCTCTTGGAAGCTGGCATTCTATGGAAATATTAATGAAGATAAGACATATATAAGTAGCTGTGTCTCTACAATTTGTTGACTAATTGCCGAGTTCTAATCAATCTTCAATCAGAAAATGAGTAGTGATGCATTGCCTCTCCTTGAAAAAACACACCTGAACGGTTTAGGACAAATAACCATTTTCACACACTAAAAGAATGGCCTGTAAGCAATGACAGATAATACTTTCTTAAATCATCCCTCTGCCAACATATATAAACTTTGTAAGATAAGCTTACATTTGACGTCATAACACATACATCGTATTTAAACAAGACTCGCAGGCTGCGTTACTACGATGTGATCTCAACAAAAATGATACGCACGCTGTGGATTATACAATCACAAAACAGTGGTTCCATTTTAAATGGATGTTATAACTATGTGGGGGGACAGCAGGAGTTATAAGGAAAACTACAGATGTAGCAGCAGTGATGGCTTGTTACTTAGCGAGCTAAGTGTGGCTAATGTGCTAGCATGGAAGTCAACAGTGATGGGAAGCTAACGCTAGCCCCGGCTAGTCCGCAACAAAACAATCTAAATGAGATTGAAGTGAATACGAGCACAGTATGCGTCTTAATCAGTGGATATTGCCATTACTCATTGCAATAGAAACATTTGTGGAACAAACAACGGCGTGCATGAATTAAACTCACTTGGATGTTTTCTTTTCCAACAACAGCTGAGTGTTTTTTTTCTGTGAATAAAAATTAACCCTACTTCCGGTGGTGAAGGGCGGACGTGACGTACCTTTCCTTGAGCTAACCGAAATGGGGAAAAAAAAATTCACATCAGGTAGAACCAGTTTAAAACTGATTGTCTAGTCTCTCCATTTAGCAAATAATAATAAGCATTATAAGAATATTTATCAAATAATGTTTATTAATGTCACTGCTGAATAACTAAGTCAAGTGGTGTATAAACACATAATCCATGTAATAATCAATGAATGATTGTAATGAACACTTAAACTGCTAAGTTATATTCAAATTGAATACAAAACACACACACACACACACATATATAGACACACACACACCACACACACACACACATGACAGAGCCAAATGCTGTTGCCTAAAGACACACCAACGATGTTTTTGCATTTGTCATAATTTTTATTCTGCAACTTGCAGCCATTGCATACATACATAAGTTAAAAGGCAAGCAGTAATAACAAGCAGCACATCGTACAACAATTTGGTAACAATACACCTTCATAAAAATGATCTGCAATCGTATTTCGTAATCGTAAGTTTACAGCAGATTTAATATGCTCTTTATTCATGAAGGGAGTCTGGTGCATGGCGGTAAAGTAATACTATTAACAAAGGCGTAGGTGTACTGTTATTAGGGGTAGCCTTAGCATTAGCCTTAGCAGTAGCCGTTGCATTGGCCCGTGCCTCCTGAGCAACTGTCACTTTTTCATGTCCAGTATTCCGCTCCCAGGACCTCTCTTCTTTGCGCTGCAGATGTTGCAGAACTGGACAGCAGGAATCTGTCAACACACAGTTGCCATGGTTACAGCATCCTCCCAAACAGATGTCTCAGAGTGCTAGTCAAAATAATAAACTTAGTTACAAGATAATAAAAAAAAACCTCAAGGATAACTAGTCATTTGTTGAATCACTGCTTTAGCAAAATATAGTACTTTATTGATCCCAGAAGGGACATTTGGGAGCCACAGCTAAATCGATGCTGGCTCCTGCCAGGGGGTGGCTACCAAGGTGGTGCAAAAGGATGCCACATGTGGCTATTGACCAAGCAATTTCATACAACCGCACCAAATCAGAAAGGTTGTAGGGAAGGAGATCTGAAAGGAGGAAATTCAGGGAGGGAGGAAAAGAGGTATGAGAAGAGGATGTAAAGGAGGAAGAAAAGGAGATAGGACAGAAGGTAGGAAAAGACAAAGGAAAGGGGGAAGCAAAGGCTGTAGGGAAGGGCAATGGGAAGGAGACAGGGGATAGCTTGTTGGAGACATCCTATTGGTCAACTGGTGTGCTGTGGAACTCACGGTTCCTGACGTAGGTAAACACTCCTTGTGGAACATGTGTCTACAGTGGAAGACCACCACGCTGAAAGGCTGGGCCATGTCTACAACACAGAGACACAGCATCAACACAGGAGCCCCCACTGGGTAATGAATGATAAAGTATATAGGAGGTACATCTTAACCCACCTGACGGTAAAATGGTCCCGTGGCACGACTCACAGATATTTTCATCTGGTAAGAATCGGGCAGATGTTAGTTGTGTTGGATATGATCGTTATGTTCATTAAAAGGTGCAGCGTGTAGAACTTAGTTGCATCTAGATTAACGGACTTGGCAGAAATTGATGTTTTGATTAGCGTATAATGCCATGAAAATAAGAATCATTGTGTTTTTCGTTAGCATAGGATGAGCCCTTTACATCTACATGGGGAGTGGGTCCTCTTCCACGGAGCCCACAATGTTGCACCGCCATGTTTCTACAGTTGCCCAGAAGAGACAAACTGTTTAGTCGGTTGCAATCTGCACCCTGACCACTAGATGTCACCAAATCCCACACTGCACCTTTAATGACGATGCATAAATCATCTCGTCAAGTAAGAAAAAATACAATTAATTTATTATGTTTGCTTCAGGCTCAATCACCATTGTGTTACCTCATTCGGCGATAAGATAGTGACTTAACTACACATGCATTTACATTAAAATCTTTTGAGATTCTTCTGAGAATCTTCGAGAATTCCGCTTTCGGCTTGCAATGTTAGCTACTCATGCTTCATCTCCTGTCATGTTTTCATCTTCTTCAGGGACCCCCAGTGTTTGCACTATCTCCAAGTGCTCCGAGTCACCTGTGTAATGTTGTGGTTGATAGTGATACTAGCACAATAATACCTCCCATTATAAGTGCTGGAGGTCAGCTGAATGGTGCTGTGGCCGACAGTGAAAGTAATATAACAATGCGTCCCAGTGTGAGCTCTGTACACACCGTCGACACGGACCCCCCTCATCTGGGTGCGGTGCATCTTCTGAAGCAGGGACAGGGAATCAGCCACCAGGATCTTCTTACAGCCCTCTCTCAGCAGGATCTACACCCAGGGGAATATGCACAACAACAGCTGCGGTCAGAGGGGAGTGCGCAGGGAGGAAGGAACTGGAATAGAGGAAGGACATGGAGTGTACGACTACAAATAATGCATTGAGTCGTCATGGCTTCCATAAGATTCATAAGGTTTCCCCAATCCCCAGCCAACAAACCAAAATGGATGCTAGGTCTATGGTAGCTAAGTCCGCTAACCTGGAGATTGTAGTCCTGCAGGATCTTGACCAGGGAGTCTCGCAGGTTGGGGATCTCCATGCCCTCCTTGATGCGGTGGATCAGCAGAATGGGGTCCACGTGGGTGCCAATGTTATTCAGCAGACCGGTGATGAATGCTGCAGAATAGACAGCGATACAGACACTGTGAATCCATGAATCACTACTGGTCACTTAGCAGACACTCGTATCCACAGCGACTTACTCCAACCGTTATTATTGGATTTTATTAGTCTGCGAAAGCACCACACGCTTTTTCTTATGCGCCGAACAAGGCCAGAGGATGCGTACGTGGTTTGTCTATGGAGTAGGAGATGAGGTCCTCCCACAGCTCTGAGTCGTCCTGCTCCTTGGCGAACTCTATGGCCTTGTCCACGTCGCCCAGCTCCTCCATGATCATCTGCAGTGCCCGCCTGCAGTTTCCCATCCGGCCTGGGATGGGGGGGGGTCAAGGGTCAGGGGTCAGCCATGTCACCAGTCATCCTTTTCAGGGGCTATCATTGTGAAGCTCCCAACAATAAGCAGCACCTGGACCAGCCCAGCGGCCGACACTTACTGAGCAGGAAGACTGTCTCCTCTACAAAGTTCCTCTGCTGACAAACCTCCAGTGCCTGGAGAGGGAGAGACAGGAGAGATGGAGAGACAGGAGGAGAGAGGGAGAGACAGGAGGAGAGATGGAGAGACAGGAGGACAGATGGAGAGACAGGAGGAGAGAGGGAGAGACAGGAGAGATGGAGAGACAGGAGGAGAGATGGAGGGAGGAGAGATGGAGAGACAGGAGGAGAGATGGAGAGACAGGAGGAGAGAGGGAAAGACAGGAGAGAGGGAGAGACAGGAGGAAAGAGGGAGAGACAGGAGGAGAGAGGGAGAGACAGGAGGAAAGGGAGAGACAGGAGAGATGGAGAGACAGGAGGAGAGAGGGAGACAGGAGGAAAGAGGGAGAGACAGGAGAGATGGAGAGACAGGAAGAGAGAGGGAGAGACAGGAGGAAAGAGGGAGAGACAGGAGAGATGGAGAGACAGGAGGAGAGAGGGAGAGACAGGAGGAGAGATGAAGAGACAGGGGAAGAGGAAGTGAGCTAGGAGAGGTCGTTTAGCTTGAGCAACAGAAAGCCCTGTCATGTGTTCAGCTTGAGTAACAGAGCGTTGCGATGTGTTTAGCTGGACTAACAGAGCGCGGTGACGTTAGCGTACCTTCTCTAGAGGACAGTGGGTGCTGTCCCGGAGGAAGGGCAGCAGGTTGGGCCGGTCGTACTCTGCGTAGAGGCCGATCTGCCGCTCGTGGTACCGCTGGCCCTTGTGGTGGTCGCGCTTGAATAGCTTATGGAGGTACTACAAGGGGAAGGCGGTACGAGGTAGGAGTGTTAGGGCAGAGCTGCAAGCACTCCCCTGTGTTTACCTGCATTTGTATGCGCTGCGTCTTCTAAATGACTCGACTGTTAAATCAAGTCCGGTCAGAGGACGGCAAGTATGCTGAGAGGTTTCACCACATGAAGCAGCTCCGGTCGGTCCCTGAGCTCCTCCACCACTCTGTCCGTCTGAGTGCACAGGAGGAGAGGACATATCGGTCAACAGTGGTTCAGCAAAACAACAACCACAAACAGCAAGCCAATGCGAGGGGTACGTACCGATAGCTTGTCTTCGTTATCCAAGAGCATGTCCACGGCTTTCTGGAAGCGGCAACACACACACACACACACACACACACACACACACACACACACACACACACACACACACACACACACACACACACACACACACACACACACACACACACACACACACACACACACACACACACACACACACACACACACACACACACACACACACACACACAGTCTATCGGTCACAAGAGTGCCTACTAGAATACTGGTATTCTGGAATTCATCAGGGTGCTAGAATTCAACATGGTTCTAAAACACACACTGAACCAGAGACATAACCATGAACTGATAGTATGCGTGTGTGTGTGTGTGTGTGTGTGTGTGTGTGCGTGCGCAGTCCTGCTACCTCTTTATCAAAGTCCATCAGCAGAACGATCTTGTCCTCTATGGAGGAGAAGAGGTTGTGCTTGTGGATCAGCTGGTACACGTCTTTGTGCCTCAGCCGCAGGTAGATCTCCAGCGCCCGGTCGTAGCGCTGGTCGTACGTGTACCTGTCGCCACGGGAACAGAACAACGCCCTGTGTGAGCGACACAGTGTCTCCCAGGGGGGGGGGGAGGCAGGGTACCACTAAGGGGAGGGGGGGAGGGAGATGAGAGGCTCGCTCACAGTTCAGCCAGGGTGGTGAGCAGCGTGCGATGGGTGGGGTCCTTCTTCAGCTGGTCGCCCACCGCCTGCACCACGGCCATGTTGTTGTACAGCTCGCCCGGCCACTCCCGGATCAACGTGGCGAAGCCCTGCAGGGGGGGTGGAGGGGAGGAGTGTTGACATTTATTCTACACCAAGACATTTGCCCAGAGGGATCAATGAAGAATCTGTCCGTCCTTTCAACCATCCATCCCTCTCTTCATCTCCCTCCCTCTCTCCCAGTCCCCCCCTGCCCCCCCCGTTACCTCATAATCTGTCTTCAGGAAGTCGTGCAGGATCATCTCATAGATGCCGGGTCGGAGGCGTAGATCACCTCTGGGCAGATACTGGCTGATGGCCTGGGGGAGGGTGGAGACAGCAGAACATGTTGCAGTATGGAGGGTGGAGACAGCAGAACATGTTACAGTATGGAGGGTGGAGACAGCAGAACATGTTACAGTATGGAGGGTGGATACAGCAGCACATGTTACAGTATGGAGGGTGGAGATAGCAGAACATGTTACACCATGGAGGGTGGAGACAGCAGCACATGTTACAGTATGGAGGGTGGAGACAGCAGAACGTGTTACAGTATGGAGGGTGGAGACAGCAGCACATGTTACAGTATGGAGGGTGGAGACAGCAGAACGTGTTACAGTATGGAGGGTGGAGACAGCAGAACATGTTACAGTATGGAGGGTGGAGATAGCAGAACATGTTACAGTATGGAGGGTGGAGACAGCAGAACATGTTACACCATGGAGGGTGGAGACAGTAGCACATGTTACAGTATGGAGGGTGGAGACAGCAGAACGTGTTACAGTATTGAGGGTGGAGACAGCAGCACATGTTACAGTATGGAGGGTGGAGACAGCAGAACGTGTTACAGTATTGAGGGTGGAGACAGCAGTAGAACATGTATATATGGAAGAACCCTCAGAAGACCCAGAACCTCCACTGACCCACCTTCAGCTGGCCGATCGTCTTGAACCGGTACACCTCGTTCTCCCACAGCGCCATGTTTTTACCCAGAACCTTTTGGCACTTTCTAAACGAGAGAAACATGATTAGTATCCTATGTTGTTGAAAATGGGGTTCTGTAGGATTCAGCTCATTTTAACAATGTCGACAAACATATGTCAGTCTAAGCTGCCCTTCGTGTTGTAATTCTTGCATAACATAAATGATTTGACTTCAACTTCATGGCACCTGGCAGCAGCGTCGTAGTCCCCCTTCTCCACCAGGTGGTTGATGTAGGCCATGCCGATCTTCTGCACGTCGTGTCTCTTGATGTTCTTGAAGCTGATCTCCGCTGCCATAAGGGCCTCCTGGGAGGAGGAACACACAACCACAACAGTCACTCATTCATCAGGGTGAATGTTGCACTTTTATACCATACACTGTGTAATAAACAGATGACAAAGGTGTAACACCGGAGCCCAGACCTCATACTTCTTCTTGTCCAGCAGCCAGTCGATGTGGTCGTCCTGGTCTCTCTCCTTGGCCACCACGATGTCTTTAGGACTGATGATGTAGAACAGAGACTCTCCCTCGGCATGCTCTGGGGACACAGAGTTCCCATTTAGTCATGTAGCAGACACTCATTCACAGAGACTTGGACTGAATTCAGGGGTAGAGGTTAAACAACACAGAGATAGTTTATGAAGGAGCAGACAGGGGTCAGACAGTACTCAGACAGGTCATTAAGGAGCAGGTACGGGTTAGACAGTACAGATATAGGCTCTTAAGGAGCAACTAGGGGTCAGACAGTACAGAGACAGGTCATTAAGATGCAGGTAGGGATTAGACGGTACACAAATAGGTAATTAAGGAGCAGGTAGGGGTTAGACGGTACAGAGACAGGTCATTAAGGAGCAGAACCCAGCAGTGGGGGGGGGGGGGCGTCTGGAGGAGGACTCACCCAGGCGGTAGTCACGACACTCGTTGTCCTGGAAGTTGCGCACGGAGAGGGCGTCGGAGGAGATCTCCTCACAGCTCTCGGCCAGCGGCTGGATGATGTCCAGGCGAGGCCGCGCACGGAAGTCCTCCTCCTCCTCCTGTGCACACACACATGCAGACACCCGCACACGTGCACACGCACACACACACACACACACGAGATGGGTGAAAATCTGTATTACACCTGTCTCTCTCTCCGGGTGTTAAACAGCTGTACCACCAAACCTCACCAGTTGCTTTGCGTTCTCCTTCACGAAGTAGAGTGTGACCAGCTGGTCGGCCAGAGGAGCCAGGCCGCTGATGAAGAACTCCGTCTCAAACGCTGACACTGTCATCCGAGAAAAAACACGACCAACACCACCGTTATCGTAGACAGACGCGCGTGAACTTTTCTGGTACTTGAGGGCTTGAGGATGGTTTTCAGTTATGAACGTGATGTTTGGAGCTCACCTATTTCCACGTAGCGACTGGGAAGGTCTCGCAGTTCTGTGGGGTTCCGCTCTTTCACGGCACACATCTGGCGATCAGAACCAAGGTGACTAGCAGTCCACAGTCAACCCATTTCAGCAACACAACTCACTCAACCCTTAAAGAGAGCCACCAGCACTAAACACCTGACCTCCTCGACAGCTCTGCCTCTGCTGGACCACAGGTTATTACAAGTGCAGCTGAAATAGCCTCTGAGGGTTTAGTGTATGATTCATTTCTGGTGGTTACTCCCATAATGCACTGCTTTTAAGCTTAACCAAAGAAACCATACCTTTTAATACCTAAACGTAACCATTTGTAAAGCTTCATGGGAGCTATCAGCCAGTCCAGTCCCACCTAACCTCGAAAGATGTCCCCACCCTGTCCCCTAGACATTGATAGAAGTCCCTGAGACTGGATAGATGCCCTTCCCCCCCAAGCCCCTGTCCCCCACCCCAGTCCCACCTTGATAGATGTCCCCCAGCCCACGATGAGGGTTTGGTTGTCCTTCCAGCAGAGGCTGCAGGGGTACATGTCCGGCCTGAGGGATATGTCGTCACGCAGCACATTGGTGATGCGTTGCTTGGTGCTGATGTCATAGATCTTCACGCCCTGAAAAAGAGGACGAGGAGGAGGAGGAGCACAGAAGATGAGGTTGTGTGTTCATGGTGGCAGGCCTCCTCCGAAAGCATGTGCTTGGCCTAATTGATGTAGTAATTGATGTATTGATGTACTATCACTGAGGCCAGAAAGGCAGGTTTAGACCTCAGGAAAACATTGTCATAGTTTAAATTGATGGCTTTGGTGTGATGCTGACGTTGCTGCTGGTGTGATGCTGTCTGTGTGTGTGTGTGTGTGTGTGTGTGTGTGTGTGTGTGTGTGTGTGTGTGTGTCCGGGTGGTCTCACCACATTGTTAGCCCAGGCAATGAGGTTAGCCCTCCACTGGACGTTGGAGATGGTTCCTTCTCCTTCATGGAGCACAGATGTCTTCCAGCGGTTCAGCCAGTTCCGCTCGTACAGCAGCAGCTAGAACACACACACACACACACACACCTGTCAATTGAACTCACTTCATTCTAGTGTACATTAAATATAACCTTGAGTGCAGCTGTGCATCGTGGCCACTAGGGGGCAGTAAAGAACCTTTGCAAACCAGTAATGTGTGTAACTCTACCTGTCCATTCAACACATATAGATGACAAGTATGAGAGATTATCAGCCAATTTTACATATTGGTATAAGTAAGTTTAGTGTTAGTAAGTAATAAACACATGTGTTTTGGAATAAATGCAAAATAATTAGCACATATAATATAAATACTAAAACTGATATCAGTTATATCAATGAACTTATAATCAGTTATAAGCTGTACAATATACAAATATATATCCAAAGATAGTATATATACTTTATACTACTCCATAACTAGCATCCAATATATACCACTAACAGTCCTTAGCATACTGCTCACAGCGCTGATACACCACAAATATACTCCCAACACACAGCACAACCCACCCCAAAGGCCCCACTAATCTACCACTGACAAACAGCCAGCGTCCGGCCGCCGTACAGAACATCCTGCTGCCGGGGCGCCGCAGAGGCCAGGGACGCCCCAGCGCCTCGCTCTCACACCAGCACGCGAGGAAACGATAATCCGGGGGAGGTGTGTGTGTGTGTGTGTGTGTGGGGGGGGGTGGGACCGGTCTGAACCGGTGACTCCGCGGGATCAGTTGACTCCTATTGATTCTCATCCCGGCCTCCGCGGCTCGGAGCGAAGCGCGGGAAAGTCGGCGGGATTGATGGAACGCGGCGAGATAATGGCGTGCTCTTTGCGGCGGCGGGGGGGGGGGGGGGGGGGGGGGGGGTGGGGGGAACGCTGCCTTTCCTGCCCTGTCAGAACAAACCAGGCTTTGTTTCTCCTGGTTTTGATGGCCTTGTCAGCCCAACGGCTGAGTGACATACATGATATGTATCGCGCTAAGACCCCCTCTTCTGTTCGGACCACAGAACCATCTGCTCCTGAGAGAGTGGAGTGGGGGCTTGATGAAACCTGGGCTCCGTGCGTTCCGGACGTTCTGACATCGGGAACCATTCTGATCTTGACCTTCGCGCCGTGTGGACTTTCAGGTGCTTCAGTGTGAGTGGCCCTCCATCAGACCCCGGGAACTCTTCAAACCCCGACACTCACTCCACGGGACCAAATTACGCTGCTTCCCGTCCAATTGCCCCCCCTGTGGGTACACACCGGGCACAAGGCGGGCCTCTGCGCCAGGGCCTGCCTTCATGTTTCTGTGTCGGCGACTCTGAGAGTAGTTGGCCAACAAGACGCCAAAAGTCACTCATTCAGTGACATGATCTGGTGATCTTTATAACGCTGAGACGATGCATTGCACAAATGAACACGTGTGAACCATCTCAAAGCGTAGCCGGAAAGACCAAGCAGGCCAATTTTTGGAGCCCGGTTTAGAGCCTTTTCGGAACGACACGCATCCAGAAGCACAATAGCGACAATAATAAGAGAATAATAAGTTCCTACCTTGCTCCCTCCGGTGACAAATTGTTTGTAATTGGATTTGCTGAACTGTGGATGCAGCGCCACCACCTAACAAACAGGGCGACAACATAAGAGCAGGCTGGGTAGCCCAACGGGCTAACACATTGCATTACATTCATTATACTGATGTTTTTAATGGCTACATGACAATGACGTCGGAGCATTGCGTGGACGGACATGCATGCTGCACCCGGCCGGGGGCCAGGGGCAAAGGCCCACCTTGATGGGACAGTCGAAGTTCTCGTGGAAGCCCTCCCTGGTATACAGGCCAAACACCTGGACCTGCGGAGCGGAGCCAGGACAGGGAAGGTCACACAGTGAATGTGCAGGCTTTCTTCTGCCTCCTCTTTAATTGCCGCGTCTGCAGCAAGCGCGCCTGCAGGGAACCCCGGCACTCTGGAGAACACTGTGATTGGGCCCCCGTTCTCCTCCGGGCAGCCAATTAGTGGCCGGGATGATTCTGCCGGGTCTTCTGGGGGGAGCGGACGGAGGATCCTGATCTTTGACTTAACTGCTAGCTCAGACAGTAGCATCAAAGTGTAACGCCCGCAAGTTGGAACACCTCACAGTGTTTCTTCTTCTCCTAAAGGCAGGGCGCCGCCCTCTCATCCCCCACCCCCGCTCCGAGAACACATCAACAAGCAGAAAATAACAGCGGAGAATAACTTTTTTAAAAAGGAACAAGAATGTCACGGTCTGTCGAGTCCTCCTCTCGGGTCTGCATCGGTGATTAAGGATTAGGTTTGATTCTTAAGGATTAACCGCCAACTGAATCGGTTGAGGGCAGACCACCGCTTGCAGCATCCATTTTAATTGTCTGTTCCACTCCTCCCCCGCGACAACATGTTGTCGGGCGGCCCCTGGAGAGCTGGAGGGAGCAGGATGCTACCAGACAGGCTCTTCCGGTACAGAGGCAGGTATGGAGCCGGAGCAGCACAACGAGGGACGAGATAGGAACCACACCAAGAACAGGAAGAGATGTTCCACAGGCGGCTGACAGCTTCACGGAGCCACACCCTCCTCTCTCCTCCTGTATCTTTATAACCTTGAAACACATGTGGACGCATGCCGTCCTCTTGAGGACCGTGCTGCTCTTTGGAGGGGGATATCTCTGAAGCTAATCTCCGGTCATTAGCCTTCATATAGTGTTCACTGTACATTTGAATACATTATCATGAATGAGCAGGTAGCAACCCAGGTGCAACCCTAATGTCTTCCTGACATTAGGGTTGCACCTTCCATCTGGGAGTCAAACACCCTAACCGCGAATAAAATAAACAAATAAATACATTTAAAAAAAAAAGTAAATACAGTAAGTACAGTACAAGGATTAAACATGGAAAGCAACTGCCTGTAGATGTCTTGAGTGAGATGGAGGACAGGGGTTAGGTGTTACAGGTACCCCCCCCCCCTCTCACCTTGCCATCCTCGGAGCAGATGCCCACGTTCTCCCCGCTCTCGTCCAGACTGACCTGGTTGATCTTCACAGAGCTCTGTGGAGACACACGAGAGCGCCAAGTGTTACTCCTCGCTTTCAACGGCGCGGTTCAAGGTTGCCTTTCTAATAGCAGTACTGTGCATGGGAGTATGGACGACTGAGGAGTGTCTCACTCACACGCCCGCAGACACTCCCCACAACAGGAGGCTGAAGAGACGAGGGCAGGATCCATATAGGCTTCTGCTAACATTGCTTCCATACAGGAGTATGTTTTGTGCATTAGCAAGATTTACCCTACTTTCACAGTTCCTTCCATATGCATGATTAGTAAATACAGTCCTAACTACTTTATTACAGTGTCAGTACACAGGCAAGGAATTACTTGTGATGCATTGGTGCTAAAATGAATACACGATACAAAAATATAAAAAGCAACTCCACAGGATATGAAAAATAACAAAATTGTACAAGCCATTCAAGATTTTGATTGCCATTTTATCTTGGTGAATCAAGAGGCGGCGAAATAAAAACAGTGAAAATGTGCTTCCTGTTCTCTCGACACTCACAATCTCAAACTTCTGCGTGACGTTGCCCTGGACGTCCAGCAGGAACACCTTCCCAAAATGAGTCCCCAGGGCCAGGAACTGGAACAGACCGGTCGCACGTTAATCACCAACATGTTGTCGAGGAGCAAAGCACCCTCGCTGACGAACGCAGGAGTTAAATAAATAAATGACATTTAAAAAAATATATTTTTTTAAAGCTGAGATGGGGGGGAGAGTGGGGGGGGGGGGGGTGAAAGAGGATGGGGTGGGTGGGGGGGGCTTGGGTGAGGGTGGGGGGGGAGGCAGGATTGGGGGCTCGGGGGCGTAGGCTGTGAAATTACAGGGAGGGAGGGAGGGGGCACCGTTTATTAAGGCAGGCAGTGTGAAATGGTATTTCCTCCCTCATATTAAAAGGATTAAACATAATAAATGCAATGTAAATCTGGGCTCCTCTCGCGCTAGCCGTGAGCTAGCCCCTAACCAGACGTTACCTCCGCTAAACAGCAACTGGTTTCTGTGTGTGTGTGTGTGTGTGTGTGTGTGTGTGTGTGAGCGTGCGCTTGTGTGCTTGTACGTCTGTGTGTGCATGCATGTGTACAGTATGTATGTATGTATGTATGTATGTATGTATGTATGTATGTATGTATGTATGTATGTATGTATGTACGTACGTACGTAAGTATGTATGTATGTATGTATGTATGTATGTACGTACGTGTATGTATGTATGTATGTATGTATGTGTGTGTGTGCTGCAAATGCAGGTTCACTGGGACAGAAACATTATGGAAGACTTTCAGCGTTAGATTAAGTGTGTACTCGTGCACCAAAACCCAGCGGTTCACCCCCACCCCCAAATCCCCCAGGCCGCGCTCCCAGGCCGTGCGCGCGCGAGCGGGCCCTGTGCACGCGAGCCCCTCAGGCTTCAGTGCGTTCTATAATGAAATGCTTATATTTACAGGCACAGCTGAGCGTGTCAGACAGGCCTACTGCTCGCCTTGCCCCCCAAATAAAATCACCCCAAATAAATAAATAAAGGCCAGCTAGAGCCAGCCGCCGCCTCTCTTAAAGGGATTCATCCACACGGAATTGTTCAAATGAAATTCCAATTCAGCCACTTAAAATGTGGGGAAACAGACTATTATGGGCTGGATGCACTTGGTGTGGGTGGGGGTGGTGGGGGGCGGGCGTTGTTGCTAAGGGCGATGACGGCGCTGCGCGGGTGACCGTACAGGTAGTCAGATGGAGGGAGATACACGCGTGGGTGCGTGCCGGAACACGGCACAGACGCGGGTCGCGGTTCACAGTCAGGGCAGTCAGATTGGAAACCATAGCAACAGGAGATCAGAGACACGCACAATATAGACACGGAAATCAATGGCGCTTCTTAAACATCAGGTGTGGAGACATAAGGTGTTGAGTCGACAGGCCGCCCCCCCACCCCCCCCCTCCCCCCCTTCCACCCCGACTGCAACACGCCTTGACTGTGTCGTCAAACACACGCCCCTCTGGAAAACATCCACATTCAGCAGGAAAGGAAGAAAGAAGGATACAAAGAGGAGGAGGTGAGATGAGAGGAGGGGAACAGGAGGACAGGAGGTGAGAAGAGAGGAGAACGGGAGGAGGTGAGAGGAGGAGAACAAGAGGAGAACAGGAGGAGGTGAGAGGAGAGGAGGAGAACAGGAGGACAGGAGGTGAGAAGAGAGGAGAACAGGAGGAGGACAGGAGGAGGTGAGAGGAGAGGAGAACAGGAGGAGGACAGGAGGAGGTGAGAGGACAGGCTAGTTCTGGGGTGCATGAGGACCGGGGAACAGGAGGCGGAGAGAAGGAGGTGATTTTATATTTATTTGTATTTGTTCATAACCATTATCCTAGTGTTTACATGTGAGGCATATTTGTGAAATATTTTGATTATAAACAAAGGACCCAGGGAGTCCCATACCACAAAAATGAATACTTCACTACGATGGTACAGGAGAACATCAATGTAATACCTCTATCAGCATAAGGTATAACATTAATGTAATACCTCTATCAGCATAAGGTATAAACATCAATGTAATACCATATCACCACATAGGGATTTCCCAATCACAGCGGTACCTTGTCATGGACGGTCATGCAGCTGGCCGCATCCTTCTGCAGAATCTCTGTCACGCCATTGGACAGCCGCTCGTATTTCAGCTTGGGCTCCTCCTCGCTCTCTTCCTCCTGCGGAGACACGGTCACCACATGTAGATGTATAAGAGGTCATACACCACCATGTTTATAGACCGTCATGTTCATAGATTATCATGAAGAGACCATAGGCTAGCTACCATGTTCATTGACCATCATGAAGAGACCACAGAGCTCCATGTTTACAGACCACTATGTAGAGACCATAGATCACATTGTAGAGAAAGCATAGACCACCATGTGAAGATCATAAGCCAACATGTAGAGACCCCCACAGACCACCATGTGGGGACTATAGACCAGAATGAAGATAACATGGACCACCATGTGAACAGCATAGACCAGCATGTGGGACCATAGACCACCATCTGAGACCATAGACCACAATGTAGAGACCATAGACCACGATGTAAATACCTCATAGACCAGCATGTAAGAGATGTAGACCACTATTAAGACACCATAGACCACCATGAAGGGATCTTAGACCAGCATAGAGACCATAAACCACCAAGTGCAGACCCCATAGTCCACCATGTGGAGGCCCTGTAGACCAGCACGTAGAGAGTCCACATAATGTTACATCTATTCAATAAGCAGAGTCCATGACTCCAGCCAGTATCACAGGTCCCCTCCCCAGTATCAGTACCATCGTCCCGCACCAGTAATCCAGTACCGGTCACGCTCAGTGATGTGTGGACACAGCCGAGCTCGTTTTCATATCCACATTTAACCACAGTGAAAAAGCGTGAATGTGTCTACCCCCCAAAAATCTGAAAAACACGGCGTATAACTTATCTTAAGTTCAGCCTTTCTGAGGCTGTGCCCACATTTGCGGCCAGTCACAGGCTGAATTTGAATCTCAAACCAGTTTTAAACCGATCCTACACAGTCTGCGGAGCCTGTGGGCACGCACACACCGCCGCAACACTTCGTATGCATTATGGCGCTGATGGCTTGGGGCGGTGGTGAGGGGTTTGGGGGGGGGGGGGGGGGGGAGTGGTAGCGTGGAAAAAATGCTATTTCCAAAAAACAATCTGTCCCCGCGCGACGGCCCCATACCCCGGCTATTCCCCGCCGTCTCCTGCTAGTGAGATCTCTGATGCGAGAGCATTGGTCACGGGTCTCAAAGGCACATCACACAAACAAAGCAAGCAGCCACCCCAAAAAAAGAAGCCGCTGTTAAACCGGTGGCCCTGGGCTGCCTTTTGTTGGCGTCTTCACAGAGTTCCACTGAGCTGCCATTGGAGTAGCTGTGTGCCAAACTAACTGATGCTAATGAATGACCAGAGCCTGATCACATGACCAACCAACATGAGATGTTACCTGGATTGAATATGAATGAATTATGATAATTCCACATAGTTCCAAGATGAAAAAGCCAAACTCTGTGCATGCTGGTGATTTGATTGAGGGCACCAGATGCTGATGATGTTTTTGGCCTCGTCTCCATGACAGCCATGTCAACCTGTAGCCGAGGAGGCTACGGTGACTTCTGAACTCAAAGCTGAGTGGGACAGGTTGGAGCAACAGCTGGAAGCTCCAATATAACCTGTTATGTATGTTGCATATGCATATGTTTGTTTATGTCA
>JAXIVH010000009.1:7109174-7129174 GCA_036785325.1 Urophycis tenuis
CCAGCAGCTGGCCAACGCGGTGGGAGGGGTGATGTCTGGGGGGGCTCCGGGGCTGAACCAGCCCATCCTCATCCCCTTCTCGGCGGGGGGCCACCTGGGGGGCCAGCAGGGCCTGGTGCTGTCCCTGCCCACCGCCAACATCCAGAGCCTGGTAGCAGCGGCAGCAGCCGGGGGCATCATGACCCTGCCACTCCAGAACCTGCAAGGTACTTTACTACAGGTGCTAGACAGGTTTAGCCAGGCTCTTACTGCACATCTATCCCCTGTACTGCTGGTCACTGTGAATTTCTCCTAAGGGGGATTAATAAAGGAATATCTTATCTTATCTTATCTTATCTTATCTTATCTCCATAGCAGTGAACTATGTTACAGTGGTCCATAGCAGTGAACTATGTTACAGGTGGTCTATAGCAGTGTATTTTACTAGAGGTGGTCTATGGCAGTGAACTTTATTGGAGGTGGTCTACAGCAGTGTTCTTTAATAGTGGTGGTCTACAGCAGTGTACTTTACTAGAGGTGGTCTACAGCAGTGTTCTTTAATAGTGGTGGTCTACAGCAGTGTACTTTACTAATGTTGGTCTATAGTAGTGTACTTTACTAGAGGTGGTCTACAGCAGTGTTCTTTAATAGTGGTGGTCTACAGCAGTGTACTTTACTAATGGTGGTCTATAGTAGTGTACTTTACTAGAGGTGGTCTATAGCAGTGTTCTTTAATAGTGGTGGTCTACAGCAGTGTACTTTACTAATGGTGGTCTATAGTAGTGTACCTTACTAGAGGTGGTCTATAGCTGTGTCCCTTTGTGCATCAGTGATTAACAACCTCTTTAGTCTCTTTGTGCCCCCACAAGCCTCATCAGTTTGTCTACAGTTCCCCTTGATCCACTCAAACCCACACACACTATTTCTTCTGAACTAACTCTTACTCTTATCATTTACCATCAATATCAATACAGTGGGGCAAGGAAGTAATACTATACTGTTATCATTTAGCATCAGTATTCATATTGAAGTGGTCTCAGAGGTTATACTATATGATTATCATTTACCATCATTATTCATATTGCGGTGGTCTAGGAAGTTATACTTTACTTTTATAACTTAGCTTCACTGTGAATATAGTATTTGTCTTGGCAGTTATTCTATACTGTTTCCATTTAGCGTCAGTATCCATATTGTATTGGCCTATAGGCTCTTAAAATCGAATAAGCAAAAGTGTACTTTTACTACTAGTCTTAACTTTATGCAAGAATCAACAAATGTAATATTCAACAAATATAAATATTTGATGTCGTATTTTTTGTTTTGTAGCAAATTTTCAAACAAATCAAAATCTAAATCTTTGCAAGCATGCTCCAAAAGGTCTAATCGCCGGACAGTAAACCATAAGGACACACACACAACAAGAGAGGGATTGACATACACAAGGGCCGCCCGGGTTGGAATCGAACCCGGATCCCTGCCAGGTGCATCCCCTATGGTCCGCGCCGCAGCAGGACGCGCCGCCGGCTACCACTTTATAAACCTTTAAAAAAGAGTGCGTTATCGTGACGTTATCGTATCCCGATCGTGATTCACTGCATTTCCTGGCGTGCGGCATCATTCCCAGAGCACATGCGTGTGTTTCCTGTGCCTTGACAAACATCCCTGCTGCTGATTTAATCTCCCAGCTTCCACGTCCTCCGTGCCTCGGCATGTGCGAGCGTCCGGCGGGCTGTACAAAGTGTTACACGTGTGTGGTGTGTGTGTGTGTGTGTGTGTGTGTGTGGTGTGTGTGTGTGTATGTGTGTGTTCTCCGTAAAAGGCTTTATAAACAGAACAGGTAAGGATTCCTCAGGGGCCAGCGGGGGGCGGGGGGGCCGGGGGCGGGGGGGGGGGGGGGGGCTACAGCCCCCCAAAAAGCCGGCGTTCCTCCAGAAGAGAAGACATATTAATTACAGGTCAGCGTTTCTCCAGCGCTCTCCACCACACCACTTTGTGCTCTCTCCTCTCCTCCGGAGTACGCTCTGCGCCTCCTCTCCTCTCCTCTCCTCCATCTCCCCCCGTCTCTTCTCCCCCCCCCCCCCCCCCCCCCCCTGGTTGGGCTGTGCTCATCTCTACCTTTTAAACTTTAATACCCAAGTGTTCTCCTTTGATCATAGTTGTAAATGGTTTTCATTTTAATGTTTAAAACATTGTCTCTGTGATGCCATTAGCCCGTGGGGCTGGTTCAGGGGGGGAAGCAGCAGTCATGAATGTTGGATGAGGAGCGCAGGCTAATGTAAGGAGATGCCCGGCTACATGTAAAGCAGTGTGTTTTTTTTGGGGTGGGGGGAAGCCGGCTGGAGATTACAATAATGCCAGAGCAGCACAAAGTGCAAGAGGAGGCTCCTTCCCGCGTCCTGCGAGGAAATGGATGGACGGACAGAGTGGGCTCGGGAGTCCTAATGGACACAAACATGCATAAATAACAGCAGCGCAAGGCCACGGCCGGAGCTTTTAATAGACAGGGACTTGGGAGCAGAGGGCCCCTGGCCGAGGTTGAGGAGGAGGGGGTAATGGGCCCAGCGGGGTCGACCTGTCTCACACTTCAGCCCCTCTCAACCCCCCATCCCCCCCCAACCTCACTGAAACAACTGATCAATCTCAGAGTTGTCAACAGAACTGGAAGCAAAATGTGAAAACAACATCTAGGTACACACGATCAGAGGACTCACACAAACACGACCGCCGGCCAGGTCCTTAGTGTTAGGTCTTTACCCTACCAGGGTCCAGATGTTGGTGCTAGGTCTACACCCTACCAGGGTCCAGATGTTGGTGCTAGGTCTACACCCTACCAGGGTCCAGATGTTGGTGCTAGGTCTACACCCTACCAGGGTCCAGATGTTGGTGCTAGGTCTACACCCTACCAGGGTCCAGGTCTTAGTGTTAGGTCTATACCCTACCAGGGTCCAGATGTTGGTGCTAGGTGTTTACCCAACCAGGGTGTCTTAGTGCTAGGTCTACACCCTACCAGGTCCAGATGTTGGTGCTAGGTCTAAACCCTACCAGGGTCCAGATGTTGGTGCTAGGTCTACACCCTACCAGGGTCCAGATGTTGATGCTAGGTCTACACCCTACCAGGGTCCAGATGTTGGTGCTAGGTCTACACCCTACCAGGGTCCAGATGTTGGTGCTAGGTCTACACCCTACCAGGGTCCAGATGTTGATGCTAGGTCTACACCCTACCAGGGTCCAGATGTTGGTGCTAGGTCTACACCCTACCAGGGTCCAGATGTTGGTGCTAGGTCTACACCCTACCAGGGTCCAGATGTTGGTGGTGGTAGGTCTACACCCAACCCGCATAGTAAGATGAGACGCCTTGGCAGGTCTTTTTTTAGCGCTGGGGCTGACAGACCTCCTGCGTGTCCACACGTCCTCTCCTCCCTGATGGCCTTCCTGGTGACGGGGCTCCTGGTGAAGGGACCTCCCTGGACAGGAAGTGACACGAGTCATGGCTGAAGCTAAATGTCTTGACTGAGTCCAGTGCCTCCTGGTCACACGGCTGTCGGACGCCCTCGCTGTCTTGACGCATCACCGCGTGGAGGGCCTGCTGGCACAGCACCACTGTCATGCTGCCACTTCTCGACCCCCCCCCCCACCGCCCCACCAACACCACCAACACCACCAACACCACCCCCCCACCACCACCACTGCTGACCGCCCCTCCTGGTTTGCCAAACTGACCGTGCCCGTTCGACCCTGCCTCTTTCATCTGTTCATCTAACCCTCGCCAAACCCCCCTCCACCTACACACCTTATCCACCTCGCAACCTACATTCCCACCCTGCCACCTCCTCTCCCCTCTCCACCCGCGCCTCAAAGCCCACCTGCCCCTCCTCCGTCCTCTTTGTGGTGGCTCCGTGTCGGCCACCGCGTGTCGGGACCGCGCCAGCGACCGCGTGTCGCTAGCGTGTTGCTAGCGCGCTCCCGCCGCGCTGTAATTAGCATCACCGCAGACACAGCAGGGTAGCCCCGGCGACGGCCGCGTTGGGACCTAATGAAGCGTCTAATGACCCACTAATCACTGTTTGTCTGGCGGGCGGGCGAGGGGGGAGAGCAGGCTGAGATGCCGGTGGTCGGTCGGTGGCGCCTGAGTGCACAGCTGCAGAGCTCCAGTAGCCTCACAGCACACATCGCAAACATTTTGTCGTGTACCTCATGTGTCCGCGCTATACGAGGATGTATCACACGGCCACACACCATTTGTTCCGGTTTGTTCTGTTATATCCACCGTGGGTACAGACACGGACACGTTTTTTTTCATGAGCTTTTCCGTTGGGGGGGTGGAGGGGGGATTCTCTGCACGTCCCCCCCCCGTATTCAGGCCGTCCTCGCCGTGCTGCATGTACAAGTGCCCCCGGTCCCTGCCGTGCGGGGTCCAGGCGCTACACGCTCTGCGCTGTGAGGGCTCGTTACAGCCGGCCGCAGGAAGAAACAAGAGGATGGGCCGCAGGAAATGTGGCGATGAAGCATCTTAGGGCATCGATTTTTATTTCTAATCTTTAATCACGGGGGGCGGGGGGTGGGGGGGGGGGTAGCAGTGGCTGGTGTGTGGAGGGGCGCTCCACACTCGTCTTACCCCCCCCCCCCCCCCCCCCCCCCCCTCAGCCCCGTGATGAATAACTATGAGTGGGAGCCGGCTGTTTGTTAGGTGGCGGGCGGCGGGCCTGGTGGCAGCAGCAGCGGCAGCAGCATCATCTCGCCGCGGCGCCCAGTAAACACCGCCGAGCGCTCTCCCTTTGTCAGGGTGATTTATGCCCCAGCACCGCGCCGCGGCGCCGAAAACAAACTCCCAAATGAAACTAAACAAGGAGGAAGTTATCTTCCCCGACAGAGAACACGGCAGTGGGACTTCACAGGGAAACAGAAACTAGGTTGGGTCACGACAGAGGCCCTGTGTATACGTGCGTGTGTGCGTGTGTGCGTGTGTGCGTGTGTGCGTACGACAGCTCGCAAGGAATTAAGGAATAACGCGCGTGAAAATGTTCACACCCTCCTCCTCCCCTGTTTGCGTTTGAAGTAAGATACAAATCCCGCACTTGTTATCGAGATGGGGTTTGTTTTGCGGGGAGACGGATATGATACATGATGTGGAACAAGTTTCTTCATTGGAGCGCTAATAGGGTTTACATTTCACTTGATTTCCTAACAAGAACCGCATAATTACCCAGGCGTGCGCGCGGCTCGCCGTATCAAAGCAGCGCCCCGGCTAATGCGCGGCGGCAGGAGAGTCGCGGCTGTTTGTTCCTACTGTCTCTGAGGTAATAATGCCCGCAGCCGCCTTTCACCCTTTTATATTAATAAGCGCATCCCGTAATATACCCGCTTCCCCAGGAGGATAACAAACACACCTTCCTGACATCAGAGAGCGCGGCGAAGCGGAGTGCGTCTCGGCCGCGGGGAGCCGACAGACGGGCTGCTCCGTGGCGGGGCCCCCCCTGATGAAGCGCCGCGCGGCGTCCCACTCAACCCGCCGTAATGAGATGGGCTGTCAGCGGCAGCCGCGAGAGCCCCCGCGCTCGCACTCCCCGGGCTGGGGGGGGGGGGGGGGCGGCGGGGGGAGCACGCTACAAATTAGGGAAATGACTCCGCTCATTACCGCGGCGATGGCTGCCTTCCTCTGGGGAGGAGCACCGTAGCCGCCGCCGCCCGCCCGCCGCCTCCACGCTAGTTAGCATGGCGTCAACTGCCGTGTGTTCTGCAGCAGCTGTAGAGAACACGCGGTTACGCTAGCTGACGGAGGCGCACAAGGTGGGGGGGGGGGCTGGTTGTCCCAGGTGGCTGTCTTGACCTCACTGTCTGCTGAGGAACCCTCCCCCTCCCCCCTCCCCCACCACCTTCACCTCTCTGCTCCTCTAATGCCCTGTTCCCCCGTTAGTGCGGGTCTGCCCGCTCCGCCACACTGTCGCTGGGTTTCAATACAAACTCAAGGCTGGGGTTGACACGAGCACCGAGACACTCGGTCCTGCACTAGAGACACTCCGGTCCTGCACTAGAGACACTCCGGTCCTGCACTAGAGACACTCCGGTCCTGCAACTAGAGACACTCTGGTCCTACACTAGAGACACTCCGGTCCTACACTAGAGGACACTCCGGTCCTGCACTAGAGACACTCCGGTCCTGAACTAGAGACACTCTGGTCCTGCACTAGAGACACTCCGGTACCCTCTGCACTAGAGACACTCTGGTCCTACACCAGAGACTGTCGCATCAACAAAGCTACCTGATTGGCTTAAATGGCTTAAACGCCTTCTAAAGCGCGACCCAAAGAAATGATAATACAGACTGCTCTGAACCCGCGTTCTGAACCCGTGCTCTGAACCCGCGTTCTGAACCCGCGTTCTGAACCCATGCTCTGAACCCGTGCTCCGAACACTGGGCTCTGGGTGCCGACCAGCGTGTGGTTCCTCCAGCGTGTATTTAGCGTGTTTAAGAAACAGTGCGGTGGACTCGCGGGTTACCATGCGCTGATCTAATAAGCTCAGTACTAGAGGCTAAACAAAACCCTTGTCTTCTCTCCTCCCTCCCCTGTTTCCCCCTTCCTTCTCCCCTCCTTCCCAGTTTAGTTGTTGCCTGCTGTGGAGCAGTCTGTCTTCACTTGGTGCTTTAATGATTCAACTTTGCCGTGGTTCTGAGGAAAGCAGTGTGCGAGGGAGAGCGAGGCGGCGAGAGTTGCATTAAATAAATAAGAGTGATAAAATGTGAAGCTCATACATTTCAAAGCTAATGCGACGAGCGCTGCAGCGGCAGCAGCTGTAGCCCGTCCTGCAGCCGTAATTTGATTGATCTGTTGTGACAGCAGACAAATAATTGAGAGTGAGAGGTGGTGGAAGAGACACAATGGACAGAAGGAGGAGGAGGAGGAGGAGGAGGAGGTGGAGGGGGGCACCAGCTCTCCTCCTCCTTCTAATCTTCTGCAACGCGAATGTCTCCTCCTCCTTCTCTTACGTCTATTCCTGCTCCACCCTCTCTTGCTCCTCCTGCTCCTCCTTCCCTTGCTTCTCTTCCTCCTCCTTTGCCTTCTCTGTCATCCGCCATTTCCTCCTCCCAGTCCTGCAGTTGGCTTTCTTACTACCTGGCTTACTGTCTGGCTTAGTGTCTGGTTTACAATAATTCACCACTCAGGAGGAGCACAGCAGCGTTCAGGAGGTGGAGAGGCGACACATCCCTCCTCATTAACATAACACAACATCACCTAACACAACATAACATGCGGTAGAGAATCTGCCAGTGTGAATATGTACCAGCCAGGGTCTTCCCGGGAGACTGCCAATTTAGAGCGCGGCGTGTTTTTGTAGTGTGTGTGTGTCTGTGTGAGTTTGTGTGTGTGTGTGTGTGTGTGTGTGTGCGTGCTGCGAGGCTAGGAGACAACCCCCCGCCCACCCCTTCCCCCTTCTGCTGCTTCTAGTCCCCGAGCCTGTTAATGATTTGTTCTCATTTTCTATTCACACTTCCCATGATTGTATCAACATAAAAAACAAATGAGGTCAACCTCGTTTGTTTTCATTCATACTGCCTTCTAAAATCATAGCAATAATATTGAATCAAAACAGCCTGTCTTTGGAGGCTGTAGCCTAATGAGCAGAAGCACAGTCTATTTTCAGTGTGTTAGGAATTGTCAGTGCAAAGGAACCTTTAGTACCTTTTTTAAAAACGTGGCACATAGATTACTTAAATCAACAGGTTTCTATTTGAACTAATCATGTGTCTGTATGCATCATCCATTAATCCATCCATCATTCATCCATCCATCCATCAATCATCCATCCATCATCATCCATCAATCCATTCATCCATCCATCTTTCTTCCATCAATTCATCCATCTATCCTCCCTTCATCCACCCTCCATCCATCATCCATCCATAATCATCCATCCATCTTCCATCCACCACACAGCCGTCGTCCGTCATCCATCCATCAATAGAAATCGTATCTTTGTGTTATTGACGCATTATTTACACATTTCAAAAACCCCAGGTTTCCACCATTCAAACTTTCTTCCTCCTCTCTATACATAATTGATTCTCTGGCGAGCTAACTGTTTTTCTGCTGAGGTTTCAGCGCTTTTATTAGAGTTTCCAGTGCGCGCGTCCACCTCGTGGTCCAAAGAGTTGCTTTATACAATTACCCGCGGGTTCCTCTAAAATATCTGCTCCGCCCCGCGCGCCGCACCCCCCCGCCGTCCCCCCGGCTACTCAGACGGCGGTCGGCGACAGTCTGTAGCCGAGCATTGGAAATGAAAATTGATTTGTGATTTACATGGTCAGCGAGGGGAAAATGAACTTATGAAACGTTGTAAGTGAAGTATTAGACAAGCTCCACGGGGCGGGAGCGGCCCGCACGGAGATGGTAATCCGGCGGAACAGGAGTTCCCGCTCGGCGGAGCCGGGTGACATTTTACATTTATCTGTGTTCTGCTCCAGCTGTAATGCTAATGGTAATTTTATGGGAGTGAGCTGGAATCAAAATGGCGTTATCGCCGATTGCCTTTAAACGCGTGAGTGAGAGAAGCCCGGCTGCTCCCTGTATTCCGCGCCAGGCGCGGGGACCCGCGTGGTCCTTTCCGGACCACCGCCTGCTTATGTCACCGGCGCGGCCATATGTTGATTGAGATTCTCCAGGAGTTGTTTTGGGGATCCTGTTTTTGACGTACCGTCAAACGACGTGAAGCCCTGTTGGTCGTGGGGTTTGGTTGATAGACAACGAACTGTCAACGAACTGCATGAAGCCTTGTTGAGGTGCGGAAAGGATTCTGGTTGTATGGAGGGTTGGTTGGTCATGGTTTTACACAGAGTTAGGCCTGGTGTTACTGCACTGTATGTATGTGTTGCTACACTGTAGTGATGTATATACTATATATAAGATTTGTGCAGTAAATATATGTTGTTAGATGAAAATATATAGTACTGTGAGGACACAGGACACAGCTCTTCAACTGAATTGAGGCAGGTTTCGCTTGTTCAGTTATGAGTACACATCTGTTAATCCAAGGGTATTTTGGAATGGAAAAAATTACATTTACTTTACTTTATGCCTGTAAAGTGTAATAAGGAATGAAAACATTTAAAATACAATCGTAGAAGAATGTAAAAATGACTGAATGGTCCCCTCTCATACGGTTCTTTTATCGGGCTGTTCTCTCTATGTGGGCCGGCAGAGAACCCAGCAGCACACAAACAGAACCACAGGGTTCTGTGACAGGGCAGGAAAGTACCAGGTACCGGGTGGTGCTGTAGTGAAAACGCCAGGAACCACGTGGAGCGTGAGAAGTAGCGAGCACGGCAGCTCCGATTGATCCTGATGTCATGTGACCCGCTCTCCCTCGTCCCGTCGCGGTAATGTCCTCTGGCGTTTCCTCGGATTCATCATAAGTGAAAAGACGCCCGGCGATCACTTATCTTAATTTGTCGATTGTCCTCGCGGCGTTACGTATCAACCTATCAATGCCAGCCAGCGTCTTTCCAATATCCAGCCGTCGTCGAGTTAATAATAAAGGAAAATCGATGGCGTTTTACCCCCTGATCAATACTACTTACACTACATCAACATTTTGTAATTGTGATCGATATCAACAGCCGCGAACGACTTCCTCATCCCACTAGGGCCGGCCATAACAGATATAGATTTACATAGAGAGGGAGGGAGGGAGGGAGGGAGGGAGGGAGGGGAGGGAGGGGGAAGGAGAGAGAGAGAGAGAGAGAGAGAAAAGGAAGAGTTACAGTCACAGTGGAGATAATGAGAGGGGAACTAGGAAGAGAGAAAGAGAAGGAGGGAGGAAGCGAGAGAGAGAGAGAGAAGGAGGGAACGGGGTAGGAGGAAAAAAAAAACAGAGCGAGGGGGGAGGAGAACACGGGGATAGAGAGAGAGGGAGGAGAGAGGGAGGACCGGGCGTGCAGACGGCCAGGCGGAGCCCGGCTGTGTGTGGGTTGCTCGTGGGACGGCCAGAGGTCATTATTAAACACACCCCCCCTCCCCCCCCCCTGCCCCGGGGTCCCGGGGGGGGGCGAAACCCAAGGCGCTGTGGTGGCGTTCGTCAGCAGATGGCGTGGAACCTGAGCCGCCGCGGCGCGCTGGCGACGGCGGTCCTGCTGAGAGCTGAGAGCTAAAAGCTAAAAGCTATCTGCGGTTACTAATTGCTGACCAGGGCCTAATTACCTTAATTAATGGTCTGGGGGTTTAGAGAGCGAGAGCGTGTGTGTGTGTGTGTGTGTGTGTGTATGTGTGTGTGTGTGTGTGTGTGTGTGGGCAGTAAGATCAGTATCAATGGCCCCTAAAAAGGTCCCCCAGGAAGCTTGAAGAGCGTGTGATCCCAGAGGCCTCCTGGTCCAGGGGCCCCAGACGGGTCCGCCAGCGTCTGGCAGGGAGAGACATGTTGCTACACTGACCCCCTGTAAGACAACACCGGTGGTGGAGAGACATTGGGTCTGGCTTTGCTACTCTCTCTCTCTCTCTCTCGCTCTCTCTCTCTCTCTCTGCGTATTCATGAATCCAATGTAGACTCTCCCTTCCTCTCTCCCTCCGTCTCCCCCTGGAGGCCCTGACTGTGAAATTAGCCCTCAGTGCTCCCGTTTAACACCACACACACACTTCTTAAAAACACACATCAGCCAGTAGCAAAATATTAACCAGTTCAACGCAACCTTTCCTCCCTCCCCCATCCGTCCCTCCCTCCCCCCCTGCTCCTCTCCATCCTTCCTTTCCTCCCTACCCCTCCCCTCCCCTCCTCCCCTCTCCTTTTTCCTTCTCTCCTCTCCCTCTTCGTGTCTACACCCCATCCCTTCCCTCTTCTCCCCTCTACTCCCCTCTCCTCTCCTCTCACTTCCCTTTCCCCTCCTCCACTCCCATCCCTCCATCCCTCTCCTCCCCTCCCCTATCCGCCTCTCCCCTCTCCTCACCTTTCCTCTCCTCCCCTCTCCTCTCCTCTCCCCTCCCTTTCCCCTCCTCCACTCCCATCCCTCCCGCCTCCATCCCTCTCCTTTCCCCCCCCCTCCCCTCTCCTCCTCTCTCCTCTCCTCTACCTCTCCTCTGCTCACCCCCCCCCCCCCCCCCCCTCCCCCCCCACCGGGCTCCCTGTCTGTGTACAGAGGAGGCGCGGAGGACATTTCTGTTGATGATGTATTGTGGCGGCAGTGGAATTTCATTTACCGCCGTGCCCTTTGTCGAACCTGTTGCTAGTCACTGAGCACGATAAGCGCATAAGCAGCGGCCCGCTCCATTCATCATATGTCCTCCTGGCCGGGGCCAATATCTCACACACACCAGGGAAACTACTGCACCGGCACAAATACCCTCACCAGGCCCGGCCCTGCGCGCTCCCACGGCGTGGAGGAAATACACGGCGCTCTGTAGCTACCCAGCGAGTACACCTTTTCCTGTGTAGCCGCCGCACAGTACAAGGCTCTGGTGCCGCCGCTGTGTTTTCTGGAGCCATCACACGCCTGTGTACTGTGTACTACATAATGACATTCATATTGTGTTTGCACTGCCGCTATTTCACAATGTCTTCCTCCTTCGTGGCCATGTCCGTGTGCTATGGTGTGTGTGTGTGTGTGTGTGTGTGTGTGTGTTTGTGTGTGCTGTGCTGTATGTGTGTGTGTGCTGTGGTGTGTGTGTCTGTGTATGTGTTGTGTGTCTGTGTATGTGTGTGCATGTATGTGTGTGTGTGTGTCTGTGTGTGTGTGTGTGTGTGTGTGTGTGTGTGTGTGTGTGTGTGTGTGTCTGTGTGTGTCTGTGTGTGTGTGTGTGTGTGTGAGGTGTGTGAGTGTGTGCGTCTGCACGTGCGTGCGTGTGTGCTTGTGTGTGTGTGTGTGTGTGTGTGGTTGGTATTAAACAGCATTAATAATCACAAGAGGAGCGCTTGTCGCGGGGCCCGGGCGCTCCCAGGCAGACGGAGCCGCTCGGCTGGGCGCGCTGCGCTGTGTGAAAGTGCTTACACGCTGCTGCAGACAAGCAAAGGGAATAATTAAAGAGCAAAGATGGAGCCACAAGAATGGAAAGCAAATCCCATTGTTTGGACTCTTTTCATCCCACTGAACTCTCTCTCTCTCTCTCTCTCTCACTCTCTCTCTCTCTCTCTATCTCCGTCTCTTCCCTCCCTCCCCTGTTGCATTGTGGGTGCGAGGCGGAGGGGGTATCAAACGTGTGTGAGAGCGAGGCAGTGCAGAACAAAGGCCGTGTGATGTCCTACTCATCCAGACATTGTCTTCTCATTACCCCTCCATCACTCCTCCCCGAGCCAGGCGGCTCCTAATTAGTCCATAATGTGCACACACACGCACACACACACACACACACACCGCGCCCCGCATCCACAGCCAACGAGACAAGCCCAGGGCGGAGGAAACAACCCGCCTGGCGCGATGCCTCTTCCTGCGTCCGTATGCTCCAGGAGTTTTACCCGACGCCCCGCAATCAGGGCCGGCTGGAGGCTGGAGGCTGGAGGTTGGAGGCTGGAGGCTGGAGGCTGGGGGCTGGAGGCTGGGGGCTGGAGGCTGGAGGCTGGGGGCTGGAGGCTGGAGGCTGGAGGCTGGGGGCTGGAGGCTGGAGGCTGTAGGCTGGAGGCTGGGGGCTGCAGGCTGGAGGCTGGAGGCTGGGGGCTGCAGGCTGGAGGCTGGAGGCTGGAGGCTGGAGGTGTTAACGTGGGATGGGCCGGTGATCGTGCGGACTCGGGTGCTTCCCTGCGGTGCTGATGGCAGCCCTTCCATCGCTCTCTCGCTCTCTCTCCGCTCTTACTGTCAGAGAGCGCTCACTCATCGCGGGCTCCACGCCACACTATTGATTTTTCCCGCCCCGCTGAAACCAGCCGCATGAAAATACATTTTGCATGAAGCCTTTTTTTCCGCGTCGTCGTCCTGACGACACCTGCGATGCGGTCGCCGGCGTGCGTTAATAACACGCCAGGAGATGTGTGTTTGATGCACGTAATGATGAACAACAGTGGTACGGCCTGGTGGGGGAGGGGGAGGCCCCCTGCCTCCCCCCCTTTCTCTCTCTCTCTCTCTCTCTCTCTCTCTCTCTCTCTCTCTCTCTCTCTCTCTCTCTCTCTCTCTCTCTCTCCTCTCTCCTCTCTTTCTCTGTTTCTTTCTCTCTCTTTTGGTAAGGTGAGGGGCCCCTCACCCTGTGATCTCCTGCCGTGACATCCCATATCCAGGTCACCATGACAACCAATACCTGTCAATCGTTCAATTACTTACTCCTATGTAGAGAGAGAGAGTGGAGAGACTAGAGACCGGTAGATTATCAGTAGAGACCAGTAGAGATACTAGAGACCAGCAGACAACCGGTAGGGATCACTAGACAGACTAGAGACTAGGAAACTCCAGTAGAGACTAATAGACCACCAGTAGGCTACAGCCCAAAAGAGAGACCAGTAGACCACATATAGAGACCAGTAGAGAGACTAAAAGCCAGAAAAGACCAATAGAGACAATTAGAGACCCGTCGAGAGAGACCAGTTGAGAGATTAGGTCCCAGTAGAGAGAGTAGAAATCAGTAGTGACCAGAAGAGAGACTAGCAATTACCAGTAAACACCAGTAGAGACCAGGAGAGAAGATAAGACCACCAGTAAACACCAGTAGGGACCAGTAGACCACCATTAGAGAGACTGGAGAGTCAGTAAACCCCCTGTATACACCAAGAGAGATCAGTAAACTCCAGTTGAGACCAGCACGCCGGCTTGCATTCTGTTGGCTGGAGAAGATACAGGCGGGAGTGCTCGGTTAAAGAGAGGCCCCGGAGTCACCTTTGTGGGTCCTGCATCACAAAGTGCAGCATTATCTCTGAACCCCCACCAGCTGTGTGTTTAACTCCCCAGCACCCCACTGCCCTACTCACACCTCCGTCTCCCATACACACCACACACACACACACACACACAGATCTCACCACTGCTGGTTCTGAAAGCAGCAGTTCTCACCCTGGATATGGTCTGTATACTTTGCGCTGTGTTTCAGTAATGTGTAACTGAGTTCATTTCATTCATGTTCATTCCTAGTGGTTTCTCAGCCCGGTGAAGCCACAACCTTGTTGATCCTGAAAGCAGGGTTGCGTTGGATGGATGTTGTGATGTTGTGATGTTTTTATGTGATGCGTGATTTTTAATTGCCTCTCTGCATTTGGACTTCATGTTGACGTTGCCACCACTAGTGATGTATGGATGGTTATTTCTCAACCGGTTTTAATTTCATATTTAGAGTCATTGTCCAACTCGGACATAAATGTGAGAAATTACAGAAATCAAATTAGTGCACTACTTCAAACTTCTGTACTTACTAATATAAGTGCAAGTCATTTGGATCAGTTATTAAAGTATGACACACTTTTGTCAGTCCATGCCAAGTCCTATCAATCCGGTAGTACTTAAAGTATTAATCGACGTATTATTCACCAGTGATGGACACCCATAATTAATCACGGCAGTTAGAGAATGAAATGAATTCCCGCGGAAAGCGAGGTATTTTATCCACTTCACCACTAAGTAAGTGCTGCCATCTCATCCAGTGAGTCAGAATGACCTTGGTTTGGCCACCGTCTTAATTACCTCTGGTCCACGCTGAATGTTAAGTCTCCTCTGGTGGAGTCATTACCACCGCCAGGCACTGGACGGGGGGGGGGGGGGGGGGTCCTGAGGATAACTGGACTGGAAGCGTGTCCTCTGATGGCTCTCTCGTCATAAGGGAACTGTTGAGCTCTGGGCTTTTTTTTTTATTTCTATTTAGGAGAGAGCACTGCTTTTTATGTCATGAAGAAATCTAGGTCTGGGCCATCCAGTCATGTCTCATGGTGTCGCCCCGGCCTGAGAAGTCAGACTGGCCACGCCATGGGTCCTGCATGGAGAACACAAGTCCAGGGCAAAACGACGTGAATGATGTGAAGAGGTGTTCTCCTATATGTTACAGAATCGCTTGACGGTTCTCCTTTGAGGGATAACATTGGGATTTTTCAAACCTGCACCCTATTTTCCCATCATTTTTGGTTCTAAGTGACTAATGCGGTCAGCAATTCTTGAAATTGGTCCTGTATTGAGCGGGAGCACTTCAGCCATTGCAGCCCCTGCAATGGAATCCTTTGGGGAAATAGCGCCCCATCAATGCACGTCCTGTAATAGTGCTTGTTTTTGCCACTGACTGGCTCAGATTGTTATTTGAAGTGTCTGAAAACATTATGGAAAGGATCCCTACATAGAAATACAACTTTTTTCTTTACCTTTGGCTTCATCTGTTTGTTATTGGGTGCTAACCGTTCTGGCCCGTGAAGTCTCACTCTGAAATCTCGCGAGAGTTAGGGTGTATTTCTCTGTGGCATCCTTTCCATAATTGTTGTCAGACATTTATCATACCAATCTGAGCCTTGTCAGTGGCAAAACCAAGTGCTTTGAGAAGGGTTAAGGGTTAGATTGCAGACGTGAGCAGGGTGCAATGGCGCTTGCTATCGCTCAATACTGGACCAATTTCAAATATTAGTCACTTAGACCCAAAACGATGGGAAATGAGGGTCCAGGTTGAAATATCCTAAAGTCACCCAGGGCTGCTATCTTCAGACAGGGTTAGTTGGTGAGATTATCTCCCAATGAAGTCCTCTTGGGCCCCCTTTAGAACCGTATGGACGCCGTATGGTCGTCGAGGAGACCAAAAGCTGCTACTCAATGCAGATGCAGGTTATTTACAAGCAGGTACGGCTTAGGGCTTTAGAGATACAGGTTTTTTATTCGGGCAGGGAATACTGATACGGGTTTTTTAGGAGCAGGTCTCTGTTAGACATGATATACAGACACAGGATATGTAAGAGCAGGTTGGAGTTAGACAGTGAATAGAGATACAGGTTATTAGTGGTTAGGCATCTTGCTCAATGATAGATATCACATGCAGGACCCTTTGGTTTGGAGTCAAACTACTCGGCGATGTACTGAAAAACCCGAGACACAAACCTGGGTGATTTTACCGAATCGGGTCTTCATAAAGTTGTGTTGTGGTCTCTGATTTGAGTTTGAGCTGACTTTTAGATATATTCTATGTTCTCATCTTGGTGCGGCATGCCGTACCGTAGCAGACAGCAGTGTGATGGTCTGAGAAACGCTCCGTCTCCTGCTGTGTTGACAAGACCGCTCACTGTCAAGCCCGTCTAGAACTGCTGCTTCTTCTACATAAAACTCCTGTATGTCTCGTAGAAGATACTGCCCAGATTGTCATTGCACTGAACAGCAACACCCTGTGTTACCTTGGGTAAAGTTACACTTGATCTCATATTTATCACATGCATGTAATACAGTCATGCTCATCTAGCGGACGGCAACTTCAATATTCCTTTGAAAACATCCCTGGACTCGCTGACAGTCCACCGAGCGTGTCGCGGGTTTGACCCGTTTGATCGATACTTGTGAACACCAACAACAACAAGTTAAGGCACATACAAACACAGATCCGGAAACACAAACACACAAACACGAGCAGGGAACAGAAACACCACACACACACACACACACACACACACACACACACACACACACTCACTCAAGAGAGCATCCATCCCCGGGTGCCTGGCTGTGAGTGTACCTGCTGCGCTCCCAGTGAGAGAGCTATGGAATCAGCGAGCAGAGGAGGAAAGTTGTGTAATGCGCGGGTGCCTTCAGAGCCATGAGATAGCGCGGGTAATGAGAACACCGGCTGCTCCTTCCCGTGCCGCCCCGGCCAGACAGGAAACAAAAATAGCATTTGTCTGACGAACGAGCCGGCGTTGACCTAGCCTCCGACCTCTGACAATCAGTCTCGCGTCGCACTCCTCCACTCCTGGAGACAGCGACAGTGCGAGATAACGGCTGATTTCTGGAGGGGAAACGCCGCCGGGGAGCTGCAGCTCTGTTAAGAACAACAGCAGACAACAGCCACCGCAGGAAGACGCACTGCCCTTTCATCAACTAACCAGAAGACTGGTGGCGCTGATGATTCCTTTGCACACTTCCTAAGTGAACAAAGGATTGAACTTTGCGCTGAATGGCTGATTTGTCATTAGCACTTCAACTGTGCAAGGCGTTTAGCATGCTGTTCTTTTGGTTTTTTATTACATTTACTTTACTGACACCTACTGTCACCTTGTTTATAATGGCCAATGCTAACAAAGCACTAACCTTTAAGCAAAAAGGATAGTCCACTATTCACATGAACTTTCAATTTTGCAATCACCTCGTATACATTTAGCACATTTAGCAAGCATTCAACTTTGAACCAAGTCCCTCATATATCATCTGCATAAGTATCAATGCAGCATGTACTCAGGCCTGCAGTAGTTCCCCATCAACTCAGTGTGTGTGTGTGTGTGTGTGTGTGTGAGAGCGTTTGTCCTGAAGCAGCTGAACACGCCGTTCGCTGGTGGTGACTCCTCCCAGTGACTTAGCGCTGGTGCCGCTGCCGCGCCGCCGCCAAGTAGGAGGGCTGTGGGCGCCGCGGGGCCCCTGCAGACACCCACAGTGAAGAGAGGAGTATAATGAGCAGGCTAGACACTCCCCTCCCACCACCAGACCACCCTCCTCGCTCCCCCCCCCCCCCCCCCCCCTTATGCCCCCTGGCCGCCCAGTCGCTAGCATGAAGGAGCGCAAACAATTAGCCGGCGCGGCCCCCCTCTGGATGATGTGCTCACAGCCAAGGCCATCACACACAGGCGCAGCTCCAGTGCCCGGCCCTCAGACGGCAGTAGGAGGACCAGCTGGCAGAGAGGGGGGCGGTGGGTGGGTGGGGGCGGTGGGTGGAGAAGGGTCAGTGGTCCAGGCAGTCTTAACAAGATGACAGAGTTTATAAAGCGCTGCGGTTAAAGCGAGCTAGTTACCTGTGGTGTAGCCCTTATAATAAGGCCACAGGGGGGTTCCTCCGTTTTCCCTGCGTGTTTGTTTTTGCTTTCCGCCCCTATACTTCTTCTGTTGTTCTGCCTTCTAATGGTCCACGCTGGAGGACCTTCTGCACTCCGCTTTGATCTCCTTCTCCCCCCCCCCCCCCCCCCCCATCCCCCCCCACCCCACTCCCCTTTCCATAATTTCTGACAGAGGTATGATTTCTATCACGTTTGCTCTTCTTGTTTATCTCTCTTTTTATTTTCACGTTTCCCCCCCGCCTGTGTGTGTGTGTGTGTGTGTTTTTTTCCTCCCTGCCCTTTTTTCTTCTCCTCGCTCTCTTCGTTCCATTTTTAAACAGGCTTCAAACCTTTTTTCTCTTATTTTGGGTTTCCGCGCGCTCGCTAAAGGCGGAGCGCCCTGAGTTCTGTCAGGGACCCGGGGGGGTGGGGTGGGGGGGGGGGGGGGGGGGGGGTGGGGGGGGTGGGGGCGAGGCCGAGACAACTTGCCCCTTACGTTTTCTGGAGTGAGCGTTGGACTTGTGGCGCGTGCGAGCGCCGGGGCGATTCATAATTCATGGCGGGGTGTGAGAGAGGTGTCAATGTGTCAGCGGTTGCAGCCGGAGCGGGTAGCGGCGCGCTGTTTACTGGGCGTAGAGACACACACCGGCTGCCCGTGGACCCGGCTTCTGCTGCTGCGCCGAGAACAAGGGGAGTGGGGGGGTGGAGAGAGAGACGGCGAGACACAGAGAGAGAGAGAGAGCGAGAGAGAGAGAGTGGGGGGGGGGTATCATTTTGATCAAGTGTGCATCATCGGGGGCTATTGAGGAGTCGTAGCGGTCGTGCTAATCAAAGAGCTGTCTCCCCCCCCTATGTTTTATTCACCCCGGACGGGGCGCGCAGCAGGCAGTACATTATTGAAGTGCATTGATTCTGTATGTATACAAGCTTGTCAGTGTTTGGCAGCGTTATCAATCCGCTTCCCCGGCTCCCTTTTGAACCTTTCGCTCTCATTGTTGTTCTGCGCGATGCTTTAAGCCCGGTTAGGACCGTCGTGTGAACGGGAGAAGCTGTGTTGTTTCACAAGGCCGGCGCACAGACCGAGAGACGGAGGCCGTTCCTTTTCCCTCAGGGTGTGAATTAATATCTACATACAGCGTGTCACCGAGATGTCATATATAGATTGGATCAGATGGGTACTTTATTCATCCTCGAGGGGGAAGTTCAGTGAATCTTCTTATCTTTCTATATATGTATCTGTTACTGCAAAGGTTTTCTTGAATTGCTAAACAGTTGAAATGAACAACGCTGTGCACTGCCTCACTTAATGGAACGGGTCGTACTTTGTTTCCAGAGAAGGTTGGTGTATATTTCTGCTGTCTGCGTCTGTATCTTTTGATATGCTGAAGAGGAAAGTCTTTAGACTGCGTCTGATAACACCATGAGAGAGAAAGGAAAAAAAACACCCTAAAATAATGTGTTAGCATTTCATTCAACAAAGGAGATTGTAACGACGTGCTATTATTGGATTCAATTAGTTAATGGGTTAATTCCTGTTGAGATGGATGGCTGGATCCGGGGAGACTCCGAGCCATTAAACACCAGGATTCTGACATTCAACCCGGTGACAATGAAGGGCCCTCGGTCCTCAGAGATCCATTATGCCTCTGCTGGTTGATAGCTTTGTCCTCCACGCGGCTGATTTAGGTTATTCACGGAGCACGGGCGCCGTAGCGGTCTGTAAGTACCCCAGGACCGTGTTGTGACGCGTCACAATTTACACGCGAGTCCCCCCTGGGAGCTCTGTGTACCTCGCACCTCTCCTCCATACGGGTGTTCGCCCCCGAGGTGCGAGAAGCATTCCTCAAACACGCCGGGCCCACTTATAGGACGCCGCTGTACGTCTCGCCGTGCACGCCTGTATCCCACTTCTATCTCCACACCTGCTGTTTACTGTAAATGACCACCTTCTATCTCTACACCTGCTGTTTACGGGAAATGACCACCGTCCGCAGGCTAATTTGGAAGGATGTCGCCATACCTTAAAAAGGAAAGCTTCTGGGGTGTATGGGCTCCTGTAGGTGTTTAAATGTCCATCACCAGTGGTATGTTGTAACTATAGTGTGTTAAAAGAGCAATGTTCCCTATTTCCACCCTAATGC
>JAXIVH010000009.1:7136674-7140361 GCA_036785325.1 Urophycis tenuis
GCCTTGTAACAAATTCTACAAAGTTATGCCTTGTAACAAATTCTACACAATTTAAAAATATGTTTTACAATTTCCCCAGTTGGTTCAGTTGGCTCCTCTAAAGGCACACATAGCACTAAAAGTGACAATTTATAATATTTTTTTTTTTAAAAGAGTGACAGAAACACATTTTTATACCCAATTGAAAATATCTGGCCTCTCTTGTCACCCTTGTATTCCTATGGGGGTGTTTCTCGTCACCACACTGACTAATTACAACACTGGCTAATGGCCGTCATTCTGGTGCGTGTGGAGGGGGGTGCAGCTTACCCTGCAGGGTCTGGTCGGCGCGCAGGCGTCCCGGGGATCGGCCGGCCTGCTTATTAGCCCACCGGAGATGGGACTCTTAAGAAGGCAGAAAATTGCCTTACATAACAAGCGTCCGTTTAGGAAGTACACGCATGTGCTCTGTTGACTGGAGCAGAAAATAAGAGCCCTGGCCATCAACACAGGAGTGAATAATGATGAGGAGCAGGGCAGGGGGGGGGGGGGGGGGGGGCGGGGAGCCACAGACCAGGGATTAAGAGGAGTTGAGGAGCAGGAGTGAATAATGATGAGGAGCAGGGTGGAGGAGAGAGCCACAGACCAGGGATTAAAGAGGAGTCAAGGAGTGGGGGGAGGAGAGTTACAGACCAGGGATTAAGAGGAGTCAAGGAGCAGGAGTGAATAATGATGAGGAGCAGGGGGGTGGGGGGGGGGGGGGGGGGGGGGGGGGGGCACGACAGACCAGGAATTAAGAGGAGTCATGGAGTGGGTGGAGGAGAGTCACAGACCAGGGATTAAGAGGAGTCAAGGAGCAGGAGTGAATAATGACAAGAGTCTCCCCAGAGTGGGGAGAGATGATCCACAGACCAGAGATGAAGAAGAGTTAAGCAGAGGGGCAGGCATGGCATTGCAAATGCAACCACGCCAACTATGGTATTTGGTTCCCTTGACACTGAGACTCCTTGGGACTTTGTGCCCTCCCATTAGTTTCAGAGTGTCGTCCTTGATCTCACAGCATGATTCACAAAATGTTTCATCAAACCGTTCTTCCCTCTGATTGGCCACACATACTGTGGTGTACATGCACATGCTTACATGAACACACACATACGTGCACTTGATCACGCTCTCTCTCTCTCTCTCTGTAGGTGGTCTCTTTGTGCTTCAAAATCTCTCACTCACTCACTCACACACACACACACACACACACACACACACACACACACACACACGCACACACGCACACACGCACACACGCACACACGTACACACACGCACACACACACACACACACACACACACACACACACACACACACACACACACACACACACACAGACACACACACACAAACACACACACACACACATACACACACACACACACACACACACACACACACACACACACACACAAACACACACACACACACACACACACACACACACACACACACACACACACACACACACACACACACAGTATGCATTAGCCTCTCACCAGGGAGCTAGGATCCCAGTCTCAGCTAACAGTGGATGAGGAGTTGAGTTTCTTTAATTATGAGGCCGACTGTGACATTGAGGCCCCACCCGACCCTCCCCCATCACCCCTCCCTTCTCTCCCCCCCTCCCCCAGCCCCCAGGCCTCCCAGACAGGGTCTAAGTGCTGGGCCACGAGGGGCGGTGCCGGTGGACCCCCCCCCCCCCCCCCCCCCCCATGTGGGGGTGCGATTGCGCTGCCTGTTGTAATTCCTGATATCCATTAGTGACCACAAGCAGCGCGTGAGAGCTGAGCAGGGCACACACACAGGGCTGCATGGCCGCATGGCCGCGCCTCTCGCTGCAGCGCTGCCAGAGAGAGAGAGAGAGAGGCGCTGCTGATCACACCGCCGCGTGGGCCGGTCAAACGCCCCCCTGATCTGTCTCTTCGGTGGTCTAGACCTGGGGGGGGGGGGTCACAGCACTGACTCTAAAGCGGTTTACAATGGGGGTCCTCCATGAAGCTCGGTTTGTGTGGTGCAGGTTCTTATTCAGCGGGTCTCTGATATTAGGGATTCAACATGCGGTCCAGTGCCATGGGATTGAGCAATTATGATATTAAGTAAATATTCTCAGCAATTATGGCACATCTTTTCAACTTTGTTACAGCCAAGACAGTTTCAAAGATGAAGTACTTATGTGACAGTTTGGTGTATTTACTACTGATAATGGACCCTTAATGCCCAGGTCTATAAGAGCATACTCTGCTGTGTTAGTGGACCTAGAGTCTCTGTTGAGGTTAGCATGACAGTAAACTCTGCTGTGTTGCCTCCAGCCCCTGCGGAGGCTGGCACGCGTAACGCGCAGCAGCTTGTGTATTTCTCCCCTTTCCTTTCTCGCCCACTAAGTGAGCAGACATGCAGAGCTCCTGCGGCGGCCATGTTGATTTAGAGCTGTGTTTTATGGAAGCATGGGGGAGCATTTACATCTAGCCTTTAACTAGTAAGAGGAGCAGGAGGAGGAGAGATGAGCAGGTCCCAAAGTAGAGTGAATCAATTCAAAAGGGGTCCATAAATGTCAGCCATTCGTCCACACGCTATGCTGATGTACACACAACAGCGCCACACACATGTGTGCAGAGAGGAGAGAGAGACATAAGGAGGGAGAGAGAGAGAGAGAGAGAGAGAGAGAGAGAGAGAGAGAGAGAGAGAGAGAGAGAGAGAGAGAGAGAGAGAGAGAGAGAGAGAGAGACGAGACAGCGAGAGAGAGAGAGAGAGAGAGAGAGAGAGAGAGAGAGAGAGACAGAGACATAAGGAGGGAGGAAGAGAGAGAGAGGGGAGAGAGACATAAGGAGGGAGAGAGAGAGAGGGGAGAGAGAGGCAAACAGAGAGGGAGAGAGACATAAGGAGGGAGAGAGAGAGAGGGGAGAGAGAGGCAAACAGAGAGAGGAGAGACAGTGAGAGGTACAGAGAGGAATAAAGAGAGAGGGAGAGCGACATGCAGAGAGAGTGAGAGAGAGAGAGGAGAGAAAGCGGGAGATACATGAAGAGAAAGAGAGGACATTGGAGAGGGACAGAGAGAGATGGAGAGAGAGTGAGAGAGAGAGAGAGAGAAGAGAGCGAGAGAGAGAGCGAGAGAGAGAGAGAGAGAGAGAGAGAGGGAGGGTGGGGTGTTTTATCGATCAGAGGGGGGGGCGATCACATCATCCGCTCCTCTCTCATGATTAATCTGGGAGCTCAGCGCTGGCCAGCGACACATGACAGGCCGCGGCGGCGCGGTCCGCCATTCCTCTTCATTAGGGCTAGCTAGCGGACAGCGGCGCGGAGAGCAATCAGTTAGCCTTATTGTGTTTATGAAGCGCCAGCTAGGATGACCCCGCGCTATATTGAATCGAGGACATCAAAAGATCACCGGACATTGATTAGGAGGATATTAAAGTAATTCAAATGCTATATTTATATGTCAAACAAGCGCGGGAGTGGAAAGCGATGGCATTCTCCGGCTAAATGAAAAGTAATAGAACCCAAGGTGGACAGCTGGGGATGGAATTGTGAAAACCAAGAGAGATGATGTCGTGGCCAAGGAAATTACATTCAGAGACTCTGGGAATAAAGACAGAAGCAAACAAAATAACTCAATCACCAACACAACATTTCCCTCTCATCTTTTACATTCTGAAACCATG
>JAXIVH010000009.1:7140561-7189037 GCA_036785325.1 Urophycis tenuis
AGGACCTTGGGTGCACATGGGGAAGAGCACATCGGCATCCGTGGTGTAAACCAACCGCCACCAGGAAAACCATACTCTCACTTCACTGTCACGGCAACAAAGGAACTCTCCTTCGTTATGCCGGCAAACCAACAAATTAACAAAAGGCTTTCTGTATCAAAATATATCTTTATTCATAAAGCTACAGCATGTACAGCACTCAATGGTAAAATCAGAAAATACATACAATTATCACACACACACACACAGACACACACACACACACACACACATATATACACACACGCGCCATACACACACTCTCTCTCTCTGTCTCAAAAACACACATGCACACAAACATGTACAACTGTGTACATTGTCCCATAGGGAAGCATGTATAAATTATGGTTACATTCCTCAAGCTGAGGGGAACTTTTTTTTCTCCATTTACTTCGCTGGAATGAGCTTGGAATGGACTTTGACACCCTTCACAGCACGGTTACAAAACACGACAGTAAAACTGGACTTTTCTAGGGTGGACTGTCTCTGCCGCAGACCCTACTTTAGCGCCCGCATTGCACACAGCTCTAGGTTGTACTGCAGACTTATGCTGCGACTTCAGTCTCTGCTGCAGACTAACAGAGTCTCTACTGGTAGTCTGTCTCCAGAGCTTTAGACTCTACTCTAGTCTGCACTGTAGACTCTACTCGAGGCTCTACGGTAGCCTCAACACAAGCCTCTGCTCAGCGACAGAGGTTTGTGTCTCTCTGAGGCTCCACCGCAGTGTGACTGTTGGAAGGCTAGGTACTTCCCCATCACCAGGCCTCCCGAAGGGGCCATTCTCTGGGGCCAAGCGTCTGTCACCGGGTGGAGAGTAATAAAAAGGGAGTATCTACAAGTCAACATCTGTACCGCCACAGTGTGACTGTGTGTGTGTGTGTGTGAGTCTGTGACTGTGTTGTGTGAGTGTGCGCTCCCGTCAGTGCGCGTCTTCATTTCAGATCCATATCTGGAGTCCTGGTTGCAGCTGCAGCCTCCAGCCAGCATGACACACGGGTGGAGGGATGAAGGTGCAAGCCAGGGGGTGGAGGGATGGAAGTGGGGGGGGGGGTGAGAGATGGAGGTGGAGAGGGATGGGCAGAGAGAGACGGGTGGAGGAACACATGGGCCTGAACCTCCTGCCTGTGAAAACAAAACAAAAAGGACAGGAAAAAGGCAAGAGAGTGAATGAGTGTGACAGGGCCGGGTATTGCTGTTGTCAGCCATCGTGCAGGCTCTCAACGGATTTCACACCCTGCGCCGCCATCCCCACCGCCGCCGCCACCCTCGCAGGCCACTCTCCCCAGATGACTCAGGCTGCTCCGTCACAGGGAAGCACGGCGGCCGCTCACATCAAAGCGGAACGCCGCGCTGGAAACGACCGCAGAGTCAACAGCCGGGGCGCGGAGCGGAACTCCGAGTGCAGGAAGAAGTGCCGTGGAGCGTGTGAACCCGCTACGCACACGCACGCGCGTGCGCGCCGGTGTGTGTGCGTGTGTGTGTGCGCGTGCGTGCGTGTGTGTGCGTGTGTGCGTGCGTGTGTGTGTGGGTCTCCCACCCCCCACACCGGGGATCAATAAAGCCTTATCTCTTATCTTATCAGCCAACCGTGTGCACTCTCTCCCAGGTACACCTGGCCCGCGTCACATGACTCTGGCGGCAGGTAGGGGAGATGTGAGGGCACTTCAAACGGCCCCCGCCGGTCGCCCGCGGCCGTCTCTGAAGCGGCCAGACTGTTGCAAATGTTTCCTTTTGTTATTTTTTTTTTTACATTGAGTAAACACACGCCGTGTCACCGTGACGATGCGCGCCCGGGGCCACGCGGGGCCGCGGGCGGACGGTTAGATATGGCGGGAAGGGAGGGGGGGGGGGGGGGGGGGGGACTGGCACCCTTGTGCACGGCTTCAGAACAGAACTCTCCTGCTGTCAACCTGTTGCTCCAACTGACCCTTAACCTTTATTTTTTCTCAGGGTTTTTCTTTTACATCCATGAGACGCCATGCATATAGTGCACGGGGGCGGGGAGGTGCAGTGGTGGGGTTTTTGACTGAACAGCCCCAGCTGACACCCCTTGAGTCCCCCGTCCCCCTGGGGCGGGGATGGACTGCCGGTTTCTGCAGAACAAGACGTATCTTGACAGCATTCAGCCCCCGCAAGCACCAAACGTTCTCCACATCAGACTTCTTTTTTGGGGGCGGGGGGGGGGGGGGGGGGGGGGGGGGGGGGGGGGGTGGGGGATGTAAAAGCAATGTCATACTTCAGTAATTATTGTGCGCGAGGCGTCAGATAGCGTGCGTGTACTCTTGCTAATAATATAATCGAATATATAAAAAAAAGGAAATGAAGACTTATTGGTGGGGAATGCACCAGTGTTTGTCAAGTGGGTTATCAAGCGCGGGGGAAGGAAATTCATGGGTGTGTGTCCTACATAATGAGTCACACCACATTTTCCTCTCCCCAGGACCCAGAGATATGAAACAATGTACTGGAACTCTATGATAGCGGCGTGCTATAGCCGGCCCGCCATGGGCGCTGGGTCGGAAAAAAACTGTCTGTACAAACGACCCGGAGCAACAGGAACCGCACCAGAACCCTAATCCCGGCAGCGGGTCAGGGTGAGGGCGAGCCCGGACCACAGGCCAGCGCCGGACCGTCAGGACATCGTCATGGTTTCACAACAGCCCCCGGTTTCAAACCCCTCGAGGAGTGAGTTCGCCGGTCATCCGCAGAGTTTTGAATCCTAGGAGGTAACGGGGATTCGCACATGGTCGCGACCGGACACCGTGACCGATGGGGTGCACCGCCAATGCCGTCGCGCCGGTTCTCCGTTACCGCGGAAGGTTCCGTGGGAGCTAGACGTTGCCGTCGATGTCCGCGACACAGTTTTTTTTTTTTTTTTTTTTTGTATTGGTGATAAAAGTAACTAAATGGTTTTTTTTTTATCATTGTATATCAGAGGCATAATATTTCATTTCTGTCCCCGGGGGGTTTCTCAATCGAAACAACAACATGAGACGTAGCTTGAGGCCCATGCAGAAGTGTGGGACGGGGAAGATATCACGTTCCCAGATGCCGGGGTACGTTGCTCACGTTTTTTCATTGACGTGATGTCATCTCACTCTGACAAAAACAGTTGGACCTGACGTTAGCTTGCTAACGTACCATGAGATGAGTTGGCTAGCCGTACAGCTCAGAGCTAATGTTATGAGGTGAATTCAACCATGGGTTCAAGTGACTTGATCGTGGTAAAAAAAAAGCTATAATCATAAAAAAAACACAATGAAAATAACTTTATGAGCATGGTGAACTTTGTTGTGACATCGTAACATCACCGTACACATTAGCATGGAGGCTCATCATAGTAGTACCTCGTATCATTATGAAAACATCATTTCCAAAAGTGAGATCTCTGTATTACTGTCCTACCAGGCTTGCTGCACGATAGATTAGATTAGATTAGATTAGATTAGATTCAACTTTATTGTCATTGTGCAGAGTACAAGTACAGGGACAACGAAATAGATAGACAGATAGACTCACAGCTCGTAGACTCACAGATAGATAGACTCACAGCATGAGTCGCCATGGTGATCGAACCGAATTCTGACTAAACACGTCCAGTTAACCAGGAAATCGTGGCCTCTTGAGACCGGGCCCAGGACTTGTTCTACAGCAGCCGCTGACCGTTGTCTCAGCAAACATGCACTACTGGTGGTGGTGGGTGGGGTGGGTGTGGTGGGTGGGGGTTGTGGCGTGGGCGTTGCTTCGTTATTCTGTATTCCCTACGGTTACGAGGCTCCCGTGTTGTCTGAGAAGACGTTGTAGTGGTGGTGGTGGTGGTGGGGGTTGGCGGTGTGTGGTTGGTTACTATCCGGTTGGGCTTCAACCCTCCGATGACGGGGATGCAAGCCCAGACTCACTCCTGACTCACCAGGCCGACCTCCGGTGGTGTGGGGGGGGGGGAAAGTCTCACGACCGCAGTGTGTCTTAATGCTTCAGCCTTACTAATCTCCCCCTGGACCCCCCCGGACGCAGCCTGACGCGGCCTGACCCACAGCCGTGCACGCACGGCGCTCTTCCACTGTGACGGAAGTTTCCCCGGGCGACCTTCCAACGGCCGGCGCCCCGCGCCAAGTCCGGCCCGGAGATGGCCATGTCCTCCCGGGCCACGTGGCCACGCGCGGCCCACACAAGGCGGGAAACGGGGAGAGCGAGCCCCGCTGGCAGGCAGGCGCCGTCACCTCGGAGGAATGTGTCCCGCTGGCGGCGTGCGTGGAATGCTCCGGGAGGAGGAGGAGGGGGGGAGGAGGAGGAGGAGGGGGAGGAGGAAGTGGTGGAGGAGGTGCACGTGATTCGACCTCCTATTCGCGGCGCGGCGTGCCTCCTCCTCCCCCTCTCGCGCTCTGCCTAAAACTGGAGCTGCACGCGGCGTGTGCCAAGCGCCGTAATGCAGCACAGGCGCTGCACCGCGGCTACCCAGGATGCAGTGCAGTTTTATTTAGCCACACATGTTCACATGCTGAACCCGGTGCACTCTCTCTCTCTTGCTCTTCCATGTAAGGCATTCCTTCCCTATATATTCCTATGTGGATATAAATACGTATGTTCCAGCGCTGTGAGCGGTGACACAGGGACTATTCTGTTGTGGTGTGAAACCACATGATCACAAGGTCTCATAGGCAGCCAACGCGCGGCGACATCACACAACGCCGGAGACACGCCCCCACCCCCCCCCCCCCCCCCCTTTCCCTTTCCACCCCCCCGCACTTGGACGGCTGCCAGGCAAACGCTTGCTGATAAATGGCCGGTCTAGCTCCGCAGGCATCAAACATTTCCATTTAGTTAATGCCCTCCTTCACAGAGATAGGCAGATCCTATCGCTTTCTGGGGATGGGATCCAACACCCCGCAGCCTTCTCACCCCCCCCCCCCCCCCCCCACCCCACCCCACACACACCCCAGCCTCTCACCACCCCCTACCCACACCCCCAGCCTCCGCCCCCTCACCCGCCCTCACCCCTATCCTCACACCCTCTCACCCCAGCTCACCCCATCCATTCCCCTTCATCCAGCCTCACCCGCCTGCCTCCTCCACCCTCACACCCCCAGCCTCACCCGCCTGACTCCTCCACCGTCACACCCCAGCCTCCTCACCCACCCTCACCCTCCACCGCTCTCACACCCCTGGCCTCCTCCACCCTCACCTCCCAGCCTCCACCCCCTCACCCCCCAGCTTCCACCCTGTCTTCTGCCCTCACACCCCCCAGCTTCCACCCTGTCTTCTGCCCTCACACCCCCAGCCTCCTTGCCCTCAGTACCCTCAATACTCTCTGGCCCAGTGCACCCTCTTTCTAAAGGTTAAGGTGTGTGGTGGGGCACTAGGGGTGGGTGGGGGGTGGGTAGGGAGGGAGAGGGGGGATGGCACTCTGTCCACTTTAATGGAAGCCGTGTCAGCGACTTGGGCGTCCAGCTGCCTCGCATCCCCAACGCTGCGTACCCTGGGAGGAATGTGAAACCAGACGCTTTCTCAGAAGGAGTTTGCCTGGACCCCCCAACCAACCCCCCGCCCCCCCCACCTGGTTCCCCCCGACCCCCCCACCCACCCACATACGACCCCCCCCCCCCCACACACACACACACACACCAAGCCCTACACTGCCCTCACACACCACGTCTCTCTCATCGACAACAAGCTCATTAGTCCTGACCCCCTCCTGAACACATAACGCCCCAGAAGGACCCCCGCCACCACCTGACCAGACCACCAACTCGGGTCAAAGGTCGTACCCCCGACCCCCGACCTGCCGCGGTGGTGCTGATGCTCAGCTGTGGAACCCGCCGTAGCCGCCATCTTGTAACGTTAGCTCCGTCTTGTTAGGAGCCTCCAGACTCATTAGCAGGGGCTCAGTGTCAGGTGTTAACCCCCGACCCCTCCGTGACCCCCGCCCGGGTGAAGGGTCACAGAGCCTTGAGGTCCCACAGGAAGTTCCTGGACAAGGACAACTTCCTGAAGTTGAGCCGCGTCCGTCGACAGTTTGGTGTAAAAGTCACAGACCTGGGGCTCTAAGGAGGGGGGGGGGGAGGGGGGGGGAGGTATTGATATTCCGGGTACTGACTATTGATCGGAGAGCGGTCTGGCAGAGGAGCTTAAGACGAGATAAGATGTTCCTTCTTAATCCCAGCAGGGACATTCGGCCGTCATGGCAGACAGTGCAGGACAGTAGCAGAAATGTAAAGCAGATACGAAACAGAAATAAGAGTAAAAACTACAAAAAAAATATATCACTGAAAATATAGATATCTAGTTATGAGTAGTAGGCGTGGGAATTTGAAGACGGAAACGAAATTCCCGTTGTCACTTCTCAGTTTTTAAGGCACACATCAGTGCTAATATCCCTCCCCGAAACGCGGGACGACCAAAGTTCACCCGCGTCTTTATATATATATATTATATATATATATATATATATATATATATATATATATATATATATATATATATATACACCCCCCCCGATCGGGTTTCCTGTGGTCACCGTGACAACAACTGCGCCAGCGTTACTGGAAGTTTAAATGTGTCGACTCATTCGACTGAGTCAGAGCCGCTCGCGTTGCTAGCAGCAACTGGCGCGCTCAGAGCGGCCCTGGTGGCGTTCCAGCGCCGCACGCCAAGAGCCCCGCGCCAGCGCCAGGACGGAAATAAAAACTACGATCAGCGACCCGGTCGGCCGGGCTCGGGTTACACATTACTATCATAATTATTTCCCGTAATTCTATTAACTGGTTTTTTTTTTTCCGTTTAACATCGGCTGGATATATGCATGTGTATATTATATATATATATATATATACTTATATACTATATATTTGTTTCGTACGGTTTGTAGTTTTTTTTTTTAAAGAGAGAAAGGGAGGAATAGAGAGAGAGAGAGAGAGAGAGGGGGAAAATCCCCCCCCCCCCCCCCCCCCCCCCCTCCCAGCTGAGGGCTGTGAATCCAATACGTAGTGAAATTATAGGACGAACTTGCAACTCTGAACAGGTGCTGAGAGAGAGACAGCGAGAGAGAGAGAGAGCGAGCGAGCATGCAACAGAGAGAGAGCGAGCAAAAGAGACAGCGAGCAGGAGAGAGAGAGAGAGAGAGAGAGCGACAGGGTGCCAGCGCAAGCGGGAGCGAGTGAGAGAGCGAGAGCGGCCCTTGACTCATTCTGGAATCTTCCTCCCATCAATAGTGAAAGTCAAACTCACTAAGCGTGCGACGCTGCCCCACTCATTGACTTCTACCCTCTGCATGACATGAAAGGCTTCAACAGCACCGTCAACACTACTCAAATGAAACCACCACAGTGGGCAGCCCACTAGGCGTCATTGTCAGACAGACGCTCAGACGCTTGCTCTCGGAAACCGTCGTCCCACGACGATTTCACCTCGGGGGTGCAATATTCCTGGGATTGTTGCACGAGCGAATAACTGACATCCCAGCGATCACCACGAGCTGGTCTTTAGGTCCAGACTGTCGAGTCCAAGACAGATATGTGTAAGCTCTCTATGTCAATGGCCCTCATTTATCAAACGAACGTAGAAATAGCGCAAATCTGAACGCATGATTCATCTTACGATAGGACCCACGTGAGATTTACGAAACGTATCGTATCACACCAATCCAGCGTACGAAGGAGCTTGGTGTTGATAAATACGGCGGCTGAGATCGATCGTAATTAACGTAACACGCCCCTATAAAAGAAGTCTCGCCCCTAACTTTTACGACATGGAGAAACATCCAACGGCAAAGAAGCGGATTTTTTCAGAAACAGAAAATGAGACACTCGTGTCACTTGTTGATGCGCCCCCCTAATCTACGTTGTAATCTAATTAAGGGCAAGCAAAAAAAACGCTATATGGAAACAAATCACTGTTGCAGTCAAAAGTGTGCCCCATGTTCAGCGGGCTACAGAAGAGGTAAATAATTAATTGAATAATTAATTAAATGTAAAATTGATGTTAAATTGATCCAGCTTAAAACATTTCACATTTGACCTATAGGGTATTGTTTGCATTGCGTTAAAATTATTTTATTCCGAATAAGGTGAAGAAAAAGTTGTCCGACTCTTGCGGATATATGTCTCGCCACTGGTCGCACTCGAAAAAGTTGCGTACACAAGGTCAGACCTGACGTGAGATTTGTCGCAGCCTGCGCTCACGTTCAAATTGATAAATGCCAAGCTCAACGTGGAATGAGCGTACGTCCATTTTACGTCCATTTTCTGTCGCACGCTCGTTTGATAAATGAGGGCCAATATCTCTATATCAAAGCTAATAAAATATAAATTGTCCTTAAGACGATTGTCGCTCTCCGCACCGACTGGTTACCCTGCATGCAACTGCTGCCCCGCTTCCCGACGCGATTGGTCAACACCACTCGGACGACGCAGCGGAGCGCTTTTCCGATAGCGATCGCCCACAGATATCTGCCATCACGCGGCGGATTCTCTGTCCCTCTGCCATGGGGGACGCCCTGGCAAGCTTCCCCGAGCACAAGACAGATGTTTATTGTTGTGACCGGAACGCCTCGGCTACTCAACTCCACGCGCCACCATCCCCGCCCCCCCGCCCCCCCCCCCCCCCCCCCCCAGAAGCGCGTGTCCATGTTCTCAGAGGGAGTCTCGCCCGCCGCACCGCAACGTACTCAAGCGCAAGATGATTCACGGTCGACGCCTTCCGGTTCTCACAGAGAGCGCCGACGCTCCGAACGCCACCGATGTGACCCCCGCCCCGCCCAGAGAAGAGAAACAGCGACCCAGAGGTGGAGGCGCTTGATTTACGCGGTCGACCTCGTCCTGTCCGGTGATGTCACTTCCTGTCCCCTTTTTGTACACGGACAATCGTGGCCGCGCCCCGCTGAACCCACAATATCAATGATTTCTTGTTCTGTTATGGCTGTTTGATCTCTGATTCCCCCCCGGCCCCCCCCCATCCCCCCTCCATTAGGAAAGCACCCCAACAAATCATATCCCTTGAAACGCTGACATTGGTGTTGTACCGTCTGGGAATCTATTTCCTGTCCAGAGAATGAACGCATTGTTATCCCCCCTGAGAATCAGGCGGCGACAATTAAACATGGTTTTTCCGTGACCGGGCCTGATTGGTTATCCTGCGCCGGGTATCATCGAGGAATGCGAGAGAGAGAGAGACAGAGAGAGAGAGAGAGAGAGAGAGAGAGAGAGAGAGAAAGAGAGAGAGAGAGAGAGAGAGAGAGAGAGAGAGAGAGAGAGAGAGAGGCAGACACAGAGAGAGAGAGAGAGAGAGAGAGGCCACAGGTGAGACTGTGGGTTGTCTCGTTTCGTCCCCTCTCAATGCGTTTGATTTGGTTGCGATGAGCGGAACCCATAGGGGGCGGGGGGGCAGAAATGTTTATTCTACTTTTGAAGAAATGTGCTGACAACATAAAAGGTGAACGTGTGTTTCATGTTGTATTTCGCTGTGAGTGTGTGTGTGTCGGGGGGGGGGGGGGGGGGAGGTTGGGGCTTTCCACTCAGCTGAGAAGACGAAACGAGCCTCACACAGCCCCTGATCACTTCAAACTCGATATGTCACCTGTTTTGCATATATCTTGATTTCCACTCACCCACCATCAAAAACACATGGCGGGGAATTCACCAAATGGAACTGTGTTTTCATGACCTATGGCGTTGTGCACAGGGTCCGGACTGTTTGTTAAGTAACGAATATGCAAAATGGGTGAGAAATTCCTTTAACCCTGAAATGCCATTTTATTATAATAATACAACTATGGGCCGTGATTATGTGTCTTCTTCTTCCTCAACTTCTTCATCTTCTTCTTCTTCTCCTCATCATATTAAGATATTTGTGCGGGCACCTTAAACGCATTGGCATTTCGCTTCGGCGTCCTGGGGTCCTCTTCAGCGTCTGTGGCGGCAGATAATGAAGATGACAAACATGGCGTCTCCGGCCGTGATTTATGTGAATGTCACGGGTCGGCTGCCGGGCCCCCGGGGGCGCAGCTGGGAAACGCTTTCCAAGAAGTGGGGCGGAGATATGGCCCGGAGGACCCTGCAGAGGTATGCGCTGTGCTGGGAGGGGACTGAACTACAGAGGTGATTATAGTGATTCGGTGAGGTGTGTGTTCAGCAGATCTGTTCACACATACACACGCACACACACACACACACACACACACACACACACACACACACACACACATACACACGCACACACACACACACACACAACACACACACGTGCGTATCTCCGCTGTTCCGATGGAAATTGAAGCGGACACAGACACGCTGAATTTTTTCCGTAGCGATGGCCATAGAAGCGGTCTGCTTTCCGCAGCACTGACTGCTGAATGCTGTAATTGACCAATCAGAATCAAGTATTCAACAATGCTGTGTAATAATGATGAACAATCAATCCTCTCTGTCTCTCTCGCCTTCTATCTGCCTCTGTCCCTCTCTCTGCCTCTCTTTTCTCTCTCTGTCTGTCTCTCTCACTCTCTCTCTCTCTGTCTGTCTTCCTCTCTCTCTCTCTCTCTCTCTCTCTCTCTGTCTTCCTCTCTCTCCCTCTCTCTCTCCGTCTCTCTCTAACAGGCTACGCATGTCGGACCGAACAGCCGCAGCGCGTACAGCTGTGCAGAGGTCGTGACCCCCCCTAACCCCTGGCTCTCTAGGTAGAGGAGGGTCTGCTGGTGCCTGTCGATGACCTTCCAGACCCCCACCCCTGGTGTTCCCATGACCCCGTGACCCCCACACCACCCTGACGTTCTGCGTCTCCCCCTGGTGTTCGCTGACTCCAGCCAATAGCTAACCTTCCTTCACAGAACACTGAGTCCTCCTGCAGCTCGTATGTGTGTGTGTGTCTTTGTGTGTGTGTGTGTGTGTGCATGTGTGTGGGGGAACAAAGCGTTCCCAGCATGGCCTCCATAGTGCGGTCCTGGCAATTTTCCGTGATTAATTGTTTTCCACTTTCTCCTTAAGCGTTGAAATGAGCTCTGGAGTGTGTGTGTGGCGCGCGCCTTGTGAGCGCTTGAGTTTGGGGTGATTTAACCCAACGCTAACCAAACCCTCACCCTAAACCAAACCCTAAACCTAACCCTAAACCCCTAAACAAACCCTAACCCTAACCACCTAATCCAAACCCTAACCTAACCCTAAACCTAATCCCAACCCAACCCTAAACCTAACCCTAAACCCAAACCCTAACCCTAAACCAACCCTAACCCTAAACCCTAACCCTAACCCTAAACCAACCCTCACCCTAAACCAAACCCAACCTAACCCTAAACCTAACCCTAAACAAACCCTAACCCTAAACCTAACCCTAACCCTAAACCCAACCCTAACCCTAAACCTAATCCCAACCCAACCCTAAACCTAACCCTAAACCCAAAACCCTAACCCAACCCTAAACCTAACCCCAACCCAACCCTAAACCTAACCCTAAACCTAACCCTAACCCTAAACCCAACCCTAACCCCAACCCAACCCTAAACCTAACTCTAAGCCAAACCCAACCCTAGCCCTAAACCTAACCCCGACCCTAACCCCAACCCAACCCTAAGCCTAACCCAGCCCTGACCCTAAGCCTAACCCCAACCCAACCCTAACTCTAAACCTGACCCCTAAGCCTAACCCCAACCCAACCCTAACTCTAAACCCAACCCTAACCCTACCCTAACCCTAAGCTTAACCCAACCCTGACCCTAAGCCTAACCCCAACCCAATCCTAACTCTAAACCTGACCCTAAGCCTAACCCAACGTAACCTAACCCCCGTAGATATGAAATAGGGAGAGAGGGCGGATGTCCCTCCATTACTTTACCCTTTTTACTCGGCGAGCGCGCGGCGGGCTAAATATTTACACCTCGTCTCCCGCTTGTTTAAAGTTGAGAGACGCGGCCGCTGCAGACGAAACACCTCCAGCCTGACGAGGACCAGGCCCCCCCTCGTCGCCTCCCTCCGTCCCCACAGACAAGCTCCTTTTCTGGGCATGGCAGGAGCGGGGGCCCCCCGGGGGTCTGGCTGGCGGTCTGGGACTCTGGGCCGTGCTGACGCGGCGGGTCTTTGTGAAAAGGGGGGGATGAGTGTGTTTAGCGCTGGCCTGGGCCCAGGGAGATGGTACGGCCATGTGGGGACAAAGAGCTGTCGCTGGGTCAGATGCAGCGGGGCATTCACCGCCACAAAGGAACCGGCTACAATAACAGAGGGCCGCGGTCCAGCAAAGCGGCTCCGCGCGGCACTCTGCCCTTGGATACATGTGTGTGTGCTTGTATGTATACGGCCGTCAGACTTGGCTTTCTACTTACATATATACACTTTGCTGCTGGCTGGCCCTGAATATAGCATTACACGTCGCCCTCCACTCGTATTTATACAATGCATATAGCCACCACACTTCGCACACCCTCTCTCTCTCTGTCTCTCTCTCTCTCTCCACTTAATACCATACTGTTCATATCAAACAGTTCACGCATACTTCTGGAGTCAATGTTTCTCCTGCATTTAAAATACATGTCACATACCCCCCCCCCCCCCCCCCGTGTCTCTAAACCCCTGCAGCAGCTCAGGGAGGTTGTTACATCTCAGAACCTCTAAACCACACGGCGCTGTACACCGGCTCGCCCCCGGGCGCGCAACCTGTGACCTTTACGATAGTGCCAGACCACAACGACTCCTCGCAGCGTCCGCAGAACAATGCGTCCCGTCGGGGGGAAGCTGCAGTGGCCGCTGTAATCTGCAGGGGACACGCACTGGCTGGAGACGTGATTCAGCAGCAACCGAAGACCGCCGTCCTGCCTTCGCCTGATATTGGGACACACAACGCACGGCCGCACACATCCCAGAATGCATTGCAGGAACCGGACCCTTACCACAGCTGAACCTCACCCTCACCATCTCTAAACTAATACCTAAACTCAACCATCCCCAATTTAATACCTGAACTTAACCAAAGCAAATCCTAACAAACAATGTTAACCCTTATCCATTCTAACTAAGTCATGTATTCATAATCCCCCAGTCAAAAGGTTCTGGGTTCAATCTCCAATTTCATCCACGAGAAAGAGGCCCCCTAACACCTACCTGCTACTTAATGACCTGTCTCTGTACAGTCTAACCCCTACCTGCTCCTTAATGACCTCTCTCTGTACTGTCTAACCCCTACCTGCTCCTACCCTACCTGCTCCTTAATGACCTGTCTCTGTACTGTCTAACCCCTACCTGCTCCTTAATGACCTGTCTCTGTACTGTCTAACCCCTACCTGCTACTTAATGACTTCTCTCTGTACTGTTTAACCCTACCTGCTCCTTAATGACCAGTCCTCTGTACTCTCTAACCCTACCTGCTCCTTAATGACCTGTCGGTGTACTGTCTAACCCCTACCTGCTACTTAATGACCTGTCTCTGTACTGTTTAACCCTACCTGCTCCTTAATGACCTGTCTGTGTACTGTCTAACCCCTACCTGCTACTTAATGACCTGTCTCTGTACAGTCTAACCCCCTACCTGCTCCTTAATGACCAGTCTCTGTACTGTTTAACCCTACCTGCTCCTTAAAGACCTCTCTCTGTAATGTCTAACCCCTACCTGCTCCTTAATGACCAGTCTCTGTACTGTTTAACCCTACCTGCTCCTTAATGACCTCTCTCTGTAATGTCTTAACCCCTACCTGCTCCTTAATGACCAGTCCTCTGTACTGTTTAACCCTACCTGCTACTTAATGACCTGTCTCTGTACAGTCTAACCCCTACCTGTTCCTTAATGACCTGTCTTTGTACTCTCTAACCCCTACCTGCTCCTTAATGACCTGTCTCTGTACTGTTTAACCCCTACCTGCTCCTTAATGACCTGTCTCTGTACTGTTTTAACCCCTACCTGCTCTTAATGACCTCTCTCTGTAATGTCTAACCCCTACCTGCTCCTTAATGATCTGTCTCTGTACTGTTTAACCCTACCTGCTCCTTAATGACCTCTCTCTGTAATGTCTAACCCCTACCTGCTCCTTAATGACCAGTCTCTGTACTGTTTAACCCTACCTGCTCCTTAATGACCTGTCTCTGTAATGTCTAACCCCTACCTGCTCCTTAATGACCAGTCTCTGTACTGTTTAACCCTACCTGCTCCTAATGACCTCTCTCTGTAATGTCTAACCCCTACCTGCTCCTTAATGACCAGTCTCTGTACTGTTTAACCCTACCTGCTCCTTAATGACCTGTCTCTGTACTGTCTAACCTCTACCTGCTCCTTAATAACCTGTCTCTGTACTGTCTAACCTCTACCTGCTCCTAATGACCTGTCTCTGTACTGTCTAACCCCTACCTGCTCCTAATGACCTGTCTCTGTACTGTCTAACCTCTACCTGCTCCTTAATGACCTGTCTCTGTGCTGTCTAACCCCTACCTGCTCCTAATGACCTGTCCTCTGTACTGTCTAACCTCTACCTGCTCCTTAATGACTGACTCACTACCAATATCAGCGACTAAACAGTGAAAACGACAGACGACAGAAAAGGTTGTAATCATACAAAACCATCTGCTTAAGATTCAAAACATCCCCTGGGAAACATGTCAAGGCTTCGTTCTGAAACGACACAGAAAAAAAAACCCCGGTACAAAACGGGTCAAGCGACCGCGTCCTTCTGTCTCCCGTGTGAACGCGGCGCAGACAGACGCGCAGGGGCGGCGTCTCCATTCGCTGCCCTTCGTCTAACTAAAAACGTCGGATTTGCAAGTCAAATCTTTTTGACGTCTCTGCGGCGCTCCGCTCATAACGCTGTGCAAGACTCGACAGGAACGGTTAAAAGTCATAAATACCACCCCCTACAACACACACACACACACCACACACACACACACACACCTCCATTGCTAAAAAAAAAAAAAAAAAGTGCGGGCTTCATTTCCACTGAAGCGCGGCCAAACAAATGAACAGACGGCTCCCGTTCCTCTCAGTCGCCGGTGAGGAGCCGGCCGTTTGTCGGCGCTCGTCACGCAGACTCCCTAACGCGCAGGAAAAGACGTTCCCGGGATCCGGAGGGGGGGGGGGGGGGGTGGGGCGGGGAGTTCGGGCAGGGAGGCCGGACCTAACCCTGCGCACACGGATCTTGTGTGTGTGACGCGAATCAGGAACATGCCCCAAATGTGTCAACAGTGCCCTGCCGGGGAGGGCACAGGAAAGTGGACCAAGCGGCGCCTTCTGCTGAACTGGAACGCTGCCGTGTTGTGACAGCAGGGGTGTATTTATACTGTAGGGTGCTGTCGCCCGGCCAACACGCAGACACAGACCCTATGGGAACGAACGAGCCATCAGTCATGCTGCCAGAGATCCTCGTCCCCCGCTGGGAGGGGATGGGAGAGGGAGGGTGGGGAGAGAGTGTAGGGAGGGAGGGAGAGAGAGAGAGAGAGAGAGAGAGAGAGAGAGAGAGAGAGAGAGAGGAGAGAGAGAGAGAGAGAGAGAGAGTGGGGGAGACAGACAGAGAGAGAGAGAGAGATAGAGAGACAGACAGACAGACAGACAGACAGACAGACAGACAGACAGAGAGAGAGAGAGAGAGAGAGAGAGAGAGTAGAGAGAGAGAGAGTGAGAGAGAGAGAGAGAGAGAGAGAGAGATGGTGGGGAGAGGAAAGGGGGAGGGGAAGAGAGGAAGGGAGAGAAGAGAGAGAGAGAGAGAGAGAGAGAGGAGAGAGAGAGAGAGAGAGAGAGAGAGAGAGAGAGAGAGAGAGGAGAGAAGTGAATGTTGTGAAAGACAATAACGGTCATTCTCCAGCAGTAAGTTGGTGGGGAACCAGAGCATCAGAGGTGACCTCTGAGCAGTGCCTGTGTTAAGGATTCTGGGGCTTGATGAAGATGGAGCATGCTGGGGTGCCCCCCGCAGCAGAAGAGGTGCAAACGAGCCCCAGGCCCCAGGGGGCCCATCTGTTGTGTGCAAATAAACGGCCCCTCACTCAATAGGAACATATCCCAATGAGGGGGCGGGGCGGGGGCATGAAGGACAGCAGATAGCTCCATTAATCAGAGCCAGGAGGAGACTTCTGGGCGTCCAACGACCTGTCAGCCAAGAGAGGGGTAGGGGCTTCTCCTCGTCCCCCCCCCAGCCTGTATCTCCATTAACAGGAATAGGTCGGCAGCTGTCCACGCTCCCCACCTCCTCACGTTCACACCTGTCCTTTCTTGGACGACCGAGGCTAAATGGGTGGGGGTGGGGGGAGATGAACGTGTTCCAATGTGTCGCGTTGTTCAGCCGCCGCAATAAAGCTAACATTTGGTTTCCGCTGAGGGGTCGCTGGAGGCCGCGTCGTTCTGAAGGACCGGAGCATGTGACTTTACGTGACTTTTGTGTCTTAAAACACCATGTAGGTTCAATGAACGTAGCACGCCATGTCAGTGTCCACCTTCGCTGTCTGTGACGTTGACCTTTCTGTTTTGGCGTTCACGTGATCTTCCACTCGTTTACTGTGCATACAGATGTATGATTCAATTTATGCAATTTCCCTCAGGGATCATTAAAGTATTTCTGTCTGTCTTTCTGTCTGTCTGTATTTTTCAGGATTTCTTTCTTTGACGTTTTAATTGCTTTTACGTTATATGATCTGTTTTGTTTGACTTGTACCGCTGTCCCGTTCCTTGTGCTGTGAAACGACGCATATTCCCCTCCAGGGATCGATACACCTCTGTCTTATCTCGTGCGCCTTGTCACGTCGCACATTCCTCCTCACCTTTCATGTGCCGTCTTGGAGCAGCGTGGGAACCAGACGAATCTGCGGGCTAACGTTTTATTTACTCTGGCACATGCGTCTGGCCTCCCCCCCCCCCCCCCCCCCCCCCCCCCGTTTTCGACAGATTTCCAGCAGACCTGGCCCAGGTCTAATATGGGGCAGCTTTATTACGAGGGACTGTAAAGAGGAGTGCCCCCGCTGCAGGGCCGTTGAGGCATTTTCTCGAACAACCAAGATGGCTGCCACTGATGCTGGCCGATGACCGGTTGTCGTTGGTCGCTGCTCTGCGAGTCTGTCCGATTGTGTCCGGGGGCATTCGGTCTGTGTGTGTTCTTAACTGGGACCAGAAATCAGATAGAGAGAGGGGGGGCCCCTCGGAAATCGAAAATGAACTTAAGAGGTCCCAGGCAAATATGCATTTGCAAATTGGTCTGGTGATGTCAGGCTAATCTTGGTCACTGTGGTTAACAAGATTTTTAAAATCATATAAAGAGGACTTGGCCTACAAGAGGTCCTCAATCATGTGACGTTAACCAACCAATAAAATATCCAGTGGGGGTCATCGGGCAGGCGTCTGTTCAAGAGGTTCAAACAGGATATGACCTCAGGGGAATCGGAAGGAAATGACCTTCTAATGAAAGCACAGAGAACCTGTTACCTGCTGGCCGTATCCAGGCAACAAGACATCCTCTCATCACATCATGTATCTTTTATATGCAATTGTGCAATTTCACGAGTAGTTGCGGTAACATCTATAAGCTTTTTGTCCATATTGATTTTCAGTCATCAGTCATCTTCTGGGGGGCTGGAGCCAATCCCAGCTGCAACGGGCAAGAGGCGGGGTACACCCTGGACAGGTCGCCAGCCAATCACAGGGCTAACATATAGAGACATACAACCATTCACACTTACATACACACCTAGGGTCAATTTAGAGACACCAATTAACCCAATCCCCATCCTGCATGTTTTTGGTCTGTGGGAGGAAGCCGGAGTACCCGGAGAGAACCCACGCAAGCACGAGGAGAACATGCAAACTCCACACAGAAAGGTCCCAGGTGGATTCGAACCCAGAACCCTCTTGCTGTGAGGCGACAGTGCTAACCACTGCACCACCGTGCCGCCCATCATATTGATTTTGATATTAACAATAACATTTATTTGAAGGAGATTGAAGTGATGGAGTGCCATGTTGAAGAACCCGATGTTTGATGGCTGATCTATCCATCACACATCAGGTTCATCATCACAGTTCACCATCACACACATTGTTCATGATAAGTGCATCAGTAACTTAAGGCTAATACATTTATTTTGCCTGAACGTTATTGTATTATGTTTACCTTTATCTTGCACTAGTAAAGCAAGACAGATCTATAGGACTACAGCATCAATATACAAACCCCAACTATGACCAACAATCTAACTATATAAATGTAATGTAATATAATATAATATACTGTCTTAAATTACATTACAATATGATAATGCCATATTAAATATATATTACCATGAGGTGTTGGTTTATCTTTCTTCTATTTTATCTCTTAGAGACACTGGATCACCTTCCCTGAGGGTGTATGTGTGTGTGTGTGTGTGTGGGGGGGGGGGGGGGGGCAGGGAGGTTGCGTTGTGTGTATGTGGTTAAGGTGTGTGTAAAGGGGGCAGGAAGAGTGTGTTTGTGTGTGTATGTGGGATGTGGGTGTAGGTGTAAGTGGGGCATGGAGAGCGTGTGTGTGTGTGTGTGTGTGTGTGTGTGTGAGGGGACAGGCGTGTACTACGATAGTGTGATTCAGCAGCAGTATCGATTCCCACAGATGGCTAGCAGACTCCTATTGGCTTACATAGGGAGGGGGGGCAGGACTCATCGCCAGGAGTATTTCAGACGCTTGCCATGAATTCTGTTTTTATACATACTTATTAAGTTATTTATAGCTGTTAATGTTCAAATATAGAGTTTCTGTTTCTATGAAACAGAAATAGTGCTGGTGTAAACAAATGCCGATCCTGATTTACTTTGACACTTGGACAACACACGAGCTCACTCACTAGACACCCCCCCCCCCCCATTTTATCCCATAGTCTCTCGTCCTCATTCGTCCCAAACATGACAGTTTGGCTAGTCTGAGCATTGGTCCCTCAGCTTGGGCCCACGGGCCCCTGCACCGTAGCCCTCCTGCACAGTAGTCACACTGCGCCGCCGGGATAACGACCAGGGGCCCCTGGGGGCCCGAGGGCCCTATAAATCTACAGCAGTCCTCGTGCACAGTAGTTACCCCGCACTGCTGGGATAACAACCAGGGGCCCCTGGGGGCGGCAGGGGCCAGCACACATCACACTGGTGGGCAGCTGTTTCAAAACCTCACATTCCAGAGAGAGCAGAGAGAGAGAGAGAGAGAGAGAGAGAGAGAGAGAGAGAGAGAGAGAGAGAGAGAGAGAGAGAGAGAGAGAGAGAGAGAGAGAGAGAGAGAGAGAGAGAGAGAGAGAGAGACAAAGAGACAGTGAGGAGGAATGTACAGGAGGTTAGTCTCACCTGGGGCCCCCCCAGCAGGCTACCACCAGCCTCTGGTGATCTCCCCAGGCAAGGGGGGGCGGCGTGTAGCCCCTAGCTTGGGGCCCCCGGCGTGGGCCCCTAGGAGGGATGACATGCTTTGACAATATTAATGACCACCACTGATAACCATCACAGTCTCTCATACAGCCACTGACGCTTGTCTCCCATAAAAGCTCTGACAACGGCTTCTGGTGGAGACGGTGGGGGTGAGACGTTTTGTTTGTACTTCTTCTGTCTTTCTTTTTCTGAGCCCCCCCCCCCTCCTCTCTCTGTATCTGTGTATGTACCGTGTGTGTGTTTGTTACAGTACTTGTTTGCACTGTGAGTGTGTGTGCGTGTGCTGTAGAAGTGTGTCTATACTGTGTGTGTACTGCAGGTGTGTGCGTGTGTACGCATTGTAAGTGAGTGCACTGTAAGTGAGTGTGTGTGTGTGTGTGTGTGTTTGTGTGTACATCTCTCCAACCGTTCCCCATCCAGAGCTGAGACTCTTTACGTAGGTAAGGGGACAGGTAGGTTTCCTGCACAAGGCAAACGTCCACCTTGTTGTTTGAACAGGCTGACTCACACTGTTCCAACCACTGAGCTAAGCTTTCTCTGTTTATCCTGCTCCTTCACTACACTACTGCTGTGCTGTTAGAATGCCCAGACCGCCCGTGAATTTATCAGATAAGCAGCAGGAAACTTTACACAAGCATGGTAAATATCACAATATCAACAGAGGAATTCAATATCACCCCCACCATACTCTAGCTGGAGATCATTACGTCTATTCACGTTTATTTAAGGTATGACATCAGACTCAAACTCTTTCACATGAGAATATCTCAAACCTTATATGGTGGTAATTTTGGTTCTACCTTGAGACTTCAAACATCTGTAGCCCCAAATGACAATTGTAATTACTGCATGGTGTTACTAAAACCCAAAAGATAAATATATGGTTTGTAGGGTTATTAATGAGTTAGAAGTACAGCTTAAGTTTAATCAGAATGACCTCAGCGGCTTAGCCTCACTGTTATCGCTAAACTCTATCCATTCAGATACTCATGACTCCAGCTGCTTAGCCTAGCGGTGTTAGTGTTAAATTGCAGCCAATCAGATACACAGGACTCCAGCTGCTTAGCCTGGTGGTGCAAGCGTTATATTATAGCCATTGAGATGCACAGGACTCCAGCTGCTTATCCTAGCAGTGTTAGCGTCAAATTGTAGCTATTCAGATACACAAGGCTCCGGCTGCTTAGCCTAGCGGTGTTAGCGTTAAATTGTAGCCATTAAGATACACAGGACTCCAGCTGCTTAGCCTAGCAGTGTTAGTGCTAAACTGCAACACTTCAGAGACAGGGATCTGCAGCTGCTTAGCATGCTGGGGTTAGCGCTAAACTGTAGCCCTTCAGATACACAGGACTCCAGCTGTGTCAAACGGACGATATGTAGAGGAATGTGTTTCCTGGTCTTGTGTTAGCAATGTTGGAAATATTTAAATATTTTGGAGAGTTTAACCAGAGAAGGTAGACGCTGCAGTGCGGGTCAACACAGGACACTTAATTCCCAAACAATGACTCCATGAAGAAGTGAATGAATTGATTGAGTGAGTGTCCACTGCTATGGAGATCTGTATCTGTGGGGGGTCTTTAGGATAGTCCAGTGGCTAGTGTGTTTGACTCCAGGCTGAGGTGCTGGGTATGACTCCTTAACCCGTACCTGCTCCTTAATGGTCACTTTCTGTACTGTTCTAACCCCTCCCTACTCCATATTGACCTGTCCCTGTACTGTCTAACTGCTTTTTAATTACGGAGCACAATTTACTGTCTATCTCTATCTAGTTCTCATAGTCCAGAGAGAATCAAATAATAGGAATAGGAAATATCCAAACTTCTAATTTCCCAAACAACCCTCTCCTCCCCTTTCCTCCTCCCCTCATTCCTCCCATTCTTCGCACATCACAGGTAGTAAATATAAATCCATCCCAGTATCCTGACTGGGAAATCCTATCAAAGGAAGCCAGGTTGCCGTGGCATGAAAGAGCTCGCTGTCACACCAGTCAGACTCCCTGAGGAGACTGATACGCATGACAAACAGAGTCTCTGTAACCCCCCCCCCCCCCCGCCGCCAAGGGGGCCCAGGGCTCTGTAAACCCCTCCGTGCCAGCATTTGGCACCTGGGTGTCTTCATTTACAGTTTGTGAAAGGTGACGGGAGTCTGTCCCGTGACGAACATTTCCTCCAATCAGAAGAGACGTAACTCTGCCATCACACCTCGTCTGTGGTCGTATAGGTCGTATATTCACACGTGAGAGCCGAGGGACACCGGGCGCCCCCCCCCCCCCGCAACAAGTGGAGCAGTACCTCTGCGACCAATGAGATCCGCTCCTCAACATTCTACTGACACGCGATTGGCTGATTTGCTTCCAGTGCGGGAACTGCAGTAGTTTTTAGTCATTACTCAGAGAAAAACGTGCTCCGTGGCCACGGCCCCTTTTTCCTGAGCCACCAAAAGGTGACCTCTCTCAGACTGAGCATCCCTGGCTAACTCCCCCTTTCTCTGTCTGTCTCTCTCTCTCTCTCGCTCTCTCTCGCTCTCTCTCGAACTAACTCTCTCAGTATCCCCCCGCCTCCCCCACGGCTGGAAAGACTGAGTGGTATAAAAGTACATTGTTGAGGTTGCTAAGAATAGCTGCAACCAGCTGGGGATATTTCAAACACAACACACATGTCATCATATACCTGCAACCGTGCACATGGGAGGAGGGAGAGGGCCATGGACCAACACTTCTGCTCAGTTTTAATTCTGGATTCCTGCTGTGATGAACGACGGCGAGATAACACTGAAATGCTTCGCAGCCAAAAGGCTTTTCACAGAGTCTCAGAGAAAAGCAGAGACTGCTTCCTCCTCTTAGCGCATCTATCGATCCAAAGAGTGAACCACATAATATCGTCATTATCAACAACCTCATTTGGTTTCCTAAAACTCATCCTAAAATGACATTTTAAGACTTTAGTTAAGATTCTTTAGTCCAGTGCGGTCGCAATTCCCTCTCCTTCACCCCACGTTGATATCAACGACGACGAAAATATTGTTCTACTTGCATTTAATAAACAGCACTCCTCTGCTTCAAGTGCAAAGGCCTGTAAAACCAATGCTAGAACATAGTTTGAAGACATTCCCCCTGGCCGCAGGATAAACAGACGTTCCGAGGTTTGCAGGTTAATGACTTCATTGAGGCAGGGGGGCCTGGCACTCGATTACATAACCGTCAGACGTGTCTGGGACCACCCGACAGAGCCCGCCGCGCCGGCCAGCCGCCTCACCCCCCCTCCTCCCAGGGAAACGTGAGAGTGGGGGGGGGGGAGGGGGAGAACACCCGTCAACCCCGCCCTCCTCGCCATGGCATCACGGACGTGGCTGACGCGTGACCGCGGCATGAGAGATGGAGGAGGTGTTCTGAGCAGGGGAACCAAATCTCTCTCTCTCTCTCAATGTTGCTGTCTTTCTCCGACTCCCCCTTTCTCTGTCTGTCTGTCTCTCTCTCTCTCTCTCTCGCTCTCTCTCTCTCTCTCGAACTAACTCTCTCAATATCCCCCCGCCTCCCCCACGGCTGGAAAGACTGAGTAGTATAAAAGTACATTGTTGAGGTTGCTAAGAATAGCTGCAACCAGCTGTGATCAGTAAAGGAGTAAGAGGGGGAATTCCCCCATCGGAGACTGCTGGGAACCGTGCTGCTGTTAGATTACAGCACTGGCGTTAGCACAGCGCCATCATAGCTTGCTGCTAACATAATTTCCCTTCAGGGAGTATTTAAGATTTCTCTTATCGTACCTTACCAGTGTTGAGGCACAGCATAGTGTTAGCATTGCATTAGAACAGTGTTAGCACAGCAATGGCCCAATGCTGTCACAGCTTTAGTTATCACAGTGCTAACAGAATTTCCCCTTTGTGATTCATATTTTTTTATGTTATCTTATCTTTTATCTTATCTTGTCATAACATGTTGTAAGTGCCGTGTTAGCATGGCATTAGCATACTGTTAGCACAGCGCTACGTGCACAGTGTTAGCGTGGACACAGCCCCACACTCTGTCTCTGCTGTTTAAATGTCTCACAGTAAAAACATTGTGCAGGCAAAGACGTCTGGCAGCCAAACATTGAGCTCTCTGAGCCAATAAAAATACACACTCACTCAGGGCCGACAGAGAGAGTGGGGGAGAGAGGGGGGAGAAAGAGAGAGAAAGAAAGAAAGAGGGAGAGAGAATGGGAGACAGACAGACAGGAGGAAAGAGGGAGCGTAAGAGACAGAATGAGACAGACAGACAGAAACAGGGAGATGAGAGAGAGAGGAAGAGAGAGAGAGAGAGAGAGAGAGAGAGAGAGAGAGCAACAGAAAGACAAAGAGAGACAGAATGATTGACAGGGAGATGAGAGAGAGAGAGAGAGAGAGAGAAGAGAGAGAGAGAGAGAGAGAGAGAGACAGACAGACAGACAGACAGCCAGACAGACAGAGACAGGGAGAGAGATGGAGAGAGAGAGAGTGAGAGAGAGAGAGTGAAAGTGAGAGATCAAGAGACATAGAGAGAGAGAGAGAGAGAGAGAGAGAGAGAGAGAGAGAGAGAGAGAGAGAGAGAGAGAGAGAGAGAGAGAGAGAGTTAAATGGAGAGAGAGTTAAATGGCTCCAGTGAATTTCTAGAGAGTAGAGCGATGATGTCTTCAGACAGTAACTCTGGAGCCACTAGAGAAATCCACTGGTATGCAGCTCCACCCCCTTCCCCCCACAGCCTGCATGGGTAATCTATTCCAGTTACTGGGAGAAAGTCAAATTACATAACAGCAGACCACCGAGACACACACACACACAGACACACACAGACGGACACACACACACACACACACACACACACACACCAGGTATGGCTCCAGCCCTTGTGCAGTCTGGCTTCGGAAACTGTTGCTGGAGAACACAGTTTTCTTTGAGTTGATCTTTGACCGACTAAAATATTTTACAGGAACGCAACTTTTTTTTTTTTTGGTACATAATATCATGTTTGCTCCAAACAGCCACACTCAAACTGCCATTCCTTGATTTTATCGTAAAAACCTCAAGTTGAATACTTTGTGGAAGGTGACAAAAATGGCTTAACACGAAACACAAGAGGGTGAGGTAATGTTAAAAGACGCCAATTTATTTGATCATCGAAAGATTTTGAAAACACAGATTCAATAATGTGGGTCAACCCGTCATCTGCAGTGTGATATCCAGCCCTGAACTCATCCTCCACTGAAAGCAGGCTGTTCTCAGGGATCACTTCGATGCACAAAGTACTGTGGCTAGTGGCGTGGCTCAATCTGTAGACCAGGAAGTGCATCTGAGGAGAAGCATCAGCTATGTCACTACTGGCTGAACTCATATCAGACTGAGTTTCTCTGTATTTTCTCTGACGGGACTCTGGAGAGACACGGCAGGCTTCAGATGCCACGTTTTCACCATCTGTGATGATCCCGGATGAAGTAGGATTATTAGCGACTGGTTTCTAATGGTCTCACCTGGTCTCTATTGGTCTCCAGTGGTCTCCATTAGTCTAACTACCTGGTCCAACTGTTCTCATTTTTGCCTCTCTTGGTCTCTACTGCTCTCTTAACTGGTCTATATTGGTCACTGGTCTCTCCTGGTCTCTCCTGGACTCCACTAGTCTTCACTGGTCTCTGTCTCCCCCGGTCTCTATTGGGCTCTGAGTCTCTAGGTTCAACCTGTGAACCTAAACTTTTCCAAACCAGGGTTTGGTCCTGGGAACTACCAAACACAGAATAGACCTAGTAGAGTAGGAGCAGGTAAGGGTTAGACGGTGCAGAGTCAAGTCATTAAGGAGCAGTAAGGGGTTAGACAGTGTTAGAGACAGGTCATTAAAGAGCAGGTAGGGGTTAGACACTACAGAGACAGGTGATTAAGGAGCATGAGGGGTTAAGACGGTACAGAGAGAGGTCATTAAAGAGCACGTAGGGGTTAGACAGTACAGTGGCAGATCATTAAGAGCAAGTAGGGGTTAGACCGTACAGAGACAGGTCATTAAGAGTAGGTAGGGTTAGACAGTACAGAGACAGGTCATTAACAGCCGGTAGGGGTTAGACAGTACAGAGACAGGTCAGGTCATTAAGAGCAGGTAGGGGTTACAGAGACAGGTCACTAAGAGCAGGTAGGGGTTAGACAGTGCAGAGACAGGTCATTAAAAGCAGGTAGGGGTTAAACAGTACAGAGACCGGTCATTAACAACACGTAGGGGTTAGACAGTGAATACAAATAACATCAGAAAAGGTTTGGTTTAGGTTACCTATATGTTGTAACCAGGTTAGTTACTGGGTTTCTGTGTGTATACATGGCAGTTGGGAAACCTGGTTTACACCCGCAGCCATTCTACTGTTGCACGTAAACACACTGAACAATGCTGTCTCTGATCATTCTCGAGATCGTTTATGTACCAACGAGACACCTTACGGTCTCAACCAATCATGTTTCCAATCGTGGTTTGGGTGTGCGGAAGGGTCAATATTAGTTCATAAAATTACAATAACCACTTGTACCGCTAGAGTAGCTCCCTCAACGCCAACCACCGCCGTCAGGTACATTGTCATTCATAGGCCTCCGCCACGGGAGATGTTGAACCGCTCACATAATACACAATGCATAAGGCGTCATGTTTAATACATAGAAACACACACAGAGGTGGGGATCTCAGATCCTCCCCCCCCACACACACACACAGCTCCATGTCATCGTTACACGACCACCCTGGGCCTCCACCACAACGACACGGCCTACAGAGAGGAGGTGCAGACACTCACCGGCTGGGTGGTGGTGGGGTGGTGGGGCGGGTGATGCTGAGGTCGAAAGGGCCACGGCTTCATGTTCCTCGGTGCGCACTTCACCGAAGACCTCGTCTTGAACACCACACACAAGCACACACACGGACAACCGCGGTGGAAGAGCTCGCCGGTGCCACCGATTCCTGAGAAGACTGAGGAGGTTTGGCAGGACGCCAGCTTCCTCCAGGACTTCTACAGGTGCACCATCCTGAGCCCGCTGGAGGCTGACATCGCGCTCCGGTAAGGGGAACCTCCGCAGCCGCAGATCCCTGCGGAGCGCGGCGGAGGTGTGCATCCCCCGGCAATAAGACTCCCAGCCGATTCGGGGGTATCTTTCACCGGCTTGCACCGCGAGATGAGGGCACGCAGCATCACCCTGGACCGCAGACACCCCAGCGCACCCAGGCCGTTCTCACCGTGGTAGCGCCTGGCAGGCGATGCATACAGGGGCACGGCCGCACGTACCGCCAGACTTGAGGACAGCTTTTGCCTCCAGGGTATCAGGCTTCTCAAGTCATTAACCTAAAAATTCTTCATGGCATGTCTGCTGAAGTACTGTCTGCGGCAACCACCACTGCTGCAATTGTGCCAGAACTTATACAAACCTCATGTGCAATTCTTCTGTATTCACTTTTACACACACATTCTCATAGTAATACATGCATACACACATACATATTTATCACATTTTCTGTCAAACAAAATAAATAAGACTAGTGCTGTTATTGGGACTAGTGCTTACTGCTGAGCTGAGCTGTTTGTTCTGTAGCCTACAGCACATTGCACTGCACCGTACCTCCTGTGGTAGCCTACATGTGACTGACAAAACTGAAAACTGAAACTGAAACACGTGCCAAAATACCAACACGCCACCTTGTTCTGATTTAAAGCTCTGTTCTTTTGCACCGACTGAACGTATACGGTTGATATAGTCCCAACTCGAGGTGTAGGTCCTGTGCTTGAGATGTACACTAGCATAACGCAGGGAATGAGGGAATTACACTCCAGTTCAATGTGGATGAAAATATAGTACCCCATCAACGTGAACAATGGAACAAAGGATAGCACATGTTTGTTTTAGGTTGGATCTCCACGAAAGTTATAGGTGCTACAATAACAACCATCAGTTACTAATAGGCCTACTGCTGTTATACAACAACAGTTGGGGAAAGATAGAGCCATGTGATGCTTTTAAAACATTTGTATCTCCTTAAGTTCTGTATAAAAGACTGCAAAGTAGTCTACGACAATGTTTTCTAATTTAAGTGCGCATTAGTGCTCGACAATGATACAGTACAGTGCGCTAGTGATATGATTGTAACCATCTTCCTCCTGGTTGTTCAACAGCAGTGCATCGAATCACACGTTTATAGATCATCGATTGTATTGTATTCTTACCGGATCATTTAGCGGAGTTCGGTTCCTATATATTATAATCCATTTTTCGGATGATCACTTGCGCGTCTTTCAGACGCAGATCTCCACCTCATTTCCATGTGCTCGCGACCACGCGCTCCACACAGCCGAGGAACCCGTCAGACACGGGGAGTGACGTCACGGCGAGACTAGAATTAAATGGCCCGCGGTGGGGATAAATATCCGCTCCTCTGTGTAATGGCTCCGTTAGAAAATTCCGTCGACCCGCTTCTTCTTTTTTTTGTTTTGTTTTTTAAATTATATTGATTTAAAATATGATTCATGCAATTGCGTCATTCAAATAATGGTCACTATTGTGTTTTTGTTTCTGCTCCTTGGTAAATCTAGTTTATCTCTGTACATGTGCTTTATTATAGGCTACATAGCACAGTAGACTCTGTCTTCTCGGATACCCTGTACAAAAGTAATACCTGGAGACCCTGTACCAAAGCAATAATGTAGGCCTATATGGACAATAGAAGACTTGTAGCCTACATCAGAATGCATCTTGGTTTTTATTTTTTTTTTATTGGTAAAACTCCGCCATTTTGAGAGGACTTTGAGTGTTGTGGTACTGTAAAATCAATGTACATACACCACAAGCTAGGCTAACTTTTCCCATATGAGGAATGCCGTGGAGGTTTTATAACACAACAATGTCTCTCGCTAATCACGATTTATAATTAAACAATTACAACTAACATAACTAACTCTCTAACGTGCCATGCTTCCAAAATGGAGAAAAGTGGTTGTGAGGTGATGACGCGATGTACAAGCTTTTTAGCCTTATAGTGTACATGAACATGTTAAGGTCCACATGTTCAAGTGACTATTATGATTGAGATGTCATGTGAAAAAAAAATCTAAATATATTTTCTCAAGATGCTGGACATCTACAAATGTAGATTTCTACAAAAGAGTTTCTTCTTTAGACAGATGATGACTGAGCTGGGTTCTTACTGGAAGTCTCAAAGCCCCGTCCCCATCCACTGCAGCTCTCGGGGCATCCCCCCCCCCCGCCCCCAACCCCCAACCCCCGTCTCCACTAGCAGCTTGCTATAATTATACTCCAGTCTACTTTTCCTTAACTGTTAACCTTTGGCAGGACGTTTCATTGGTCGCGATTAAGTATGCCTCCACGAGGGAGGCAGCGGTGGATGTGGTGTGTCTGAGCCAAACTATTGTTGGTGCGTCTACGAACCCTTGACCCTGACGCATCACGTGCGGCACAGGGCGGCAGAAACGTAAACATAAACACAGAACCGTGTTTCCTAGTAGTGGCGGCGGACAATGATGTAAGCGGCTCTCTGATGTCACGCTATTGGCAAATATGTGATGAGTGTCTCACCAAAGGAAAAGCAAAGAGAGAGACAGTTTCAGAAACAATTTTCTTTTATATAGCAATCGAACGAAATGGAAAAGCGAACACTGAAAACAACTGGGTGAGATCTTCCAGTCAAATTGATCCAAAAATACATTTCTTAGGAAATTTTATTTACAAAAAAATGAAAACAAAAAAAAGAACATAAAAAAATGCATTTTTATGTTGGGCGCTCAACCGTATCGCGGCCAATTTTTTATTTTATATTTTATTAATAAAAATAAACTTTAAATATTGTAATCAAACCATAACGTCTGAGGCAGTATTGAAACAACAAGATTTCCACAACTTTATAATCCCGTCTTGCATTCGCATGCAACATTATAAACTGTACACACTCCGCCAACTTGCATAAAAAAAACACGATAAAGTCTTAGAACTCCCCCAACCCGCTCCCGCCCCCCCCTCCCCACCTCCTCCCACTCTCCTCGTCCTCAGGGACGCGGGCTCTGGAGGAGGCAGAGCCGCTGTCTCAGCGCGTCGCACCTCCTCTGGAGCTGCTCCTTGACGGTGAGCAGTCGCTCCTCGTCAGTCTGCATGCCGTAGATGCACTCGGTGGCCTTCTTCAGGATCACCACCTTGGCCGCCTTCTCGTTGTTGGCCACCTCGGGGATCTCGTCGCGCAGCGCGAAAAAGCTCAGCTTGAGCTCGTTGCGCCGCTGGCGCTCCAGCACGTTGTGAGTCCGCCGCTTGTCGCAGTCCTCCGTGTCCGACGTGCGCGGGCTCACGCACTTCCTGTTGCCGCTGATCTGCTTGAGGACGCGGCCGTGGTGGTGGTGGTGGTGATGTGGGTGGTGGTGGTGATGGTGGTGGTGGTGGTGTGATGGCGTGGCGGATGATGATGATGATGAGGTGGTGGTGCCGTCCAGTTTGAGGCGTTTGACGGCGGTGGCGGCGGCGGGGGGGTCGTGGCGGGTGGAGGGGTGTGCGGCGTAGTTGTGCTGGTGTGTGGAGACGTGGCAGCGCTTCAGGACCAGCGGGCTGGGGTGCCGCGTGTCCGAGGGGGACGGCTCACCGCGCTTCAGCGACTGCCGCTTCTCCACCGTCACCACGTCGATCTCCTCCTCGTCCTCCTCGTCACCATCGTCTTCCTCCTCCTCCTCCTCCTCCTCTTCGTCGTCGTCGTCATCATCATCGCCTTCGTCCTCTGAAAGAGATTGACAGCAGAAGGTAAACATCCCACACCTCAGATTACAGGAATGCCAATAAAAAGAAAGAAAAGAAAAAAAGGCAGGAATGTGTGCGATCTTCCCCGGGATCAGCTGTTTCAGACGCTCGCTGGCAGCCCTGAGGCATGCTGGGCGAATACTGTGCAGGGCGTCCTAACAATCAACAGCACCCCCAGCTGCGACGGAAAAAACGCGTTTCAACCACTCAGCGGTTGGAACCGCACCAGCTCGCCTCAGGATGACCCGCCCTTAAACCCCCCACCCCCCCTCCCATTCATCTTCATTAGTAAACACCAGATCAGAGATAACTGCTAGCCGGCGTTGGGCAGCGACGAGCCTACCTGAGTCGCTGCAGCTGCTGCTACTGCCGCTACTGTTGGGGGGGGTGTCCAGTGACAGGTCCCGGGGGGAGGCGGTGCCTCCGCTGCTGCTGGTGGTTGTGGTTGTGGGGGTGGTGGTGGCGGCGGCGACGGGGGTCTGCGGCAGCACCACTTGGCTTGACTTGGGCGTCTCGGCCATGGGGTAGGGGAAGACGACGGAGGGGTCTATGCACTCCTCCGCGGACGTGTTGAGGTCCTGCAGGTAGTTTGTGTTGAGCCTCGCCGACGCGGCGCGCTCCGACGCAGGGCTGCTGCTGCCGCTGCCCCCCGTGGAGGCGGAGTCCCGCCTCGCCGCGTGAAGCGACGCCAGGCGGTCCGACACCACCTTCTCCAGCTTGGCCACGGCCGAGAAGCCGCTCCACATGCAGTCCTGAATGATGATGGATTTAAGGAAGGTCTGCGAGTAGTCGGAGTCGCAGATGATGCTCTGGTTCACCGCGTCGTCGCCCAGGAACTCGGTGACCATCTCCAGCTGGTCGGCCGTGGAGGGGAGGAGGCTGGAGAGAGACGGCCGGCGGCTGGGGGAGAGGGGCGGGGTGGGCAGCAGCTCGAACTTCTTCCAGATGTCCTCGCTGGGGGCCGGCGGCTGGGGCTGCTGGTTTTGGTGGTAGAAGTCCTCCTCCTCATTATTGTAGTAGAAGTAGGGCTGCAGGGAATCGTAGTCGTAGTCGTAGTTTTTACTCATCGCGGTCGCCCCCGAAGAAGAGTTCAGCGGCATGGCTGCCCTAATGTCGCGGACCTATAAAGAGGAGACGGGAGTAGTAGTTAGTGTCAGTCCGTAACGTCAAAGTAGGGGCGCGCACGCGTGTGTGTGTGTGTGTGTGTGTGTGTGTGTGTGTGTGTGTGTGTGTGTGTGTGTGTGTGTGTGTGTGTGTGTGTGTGTGTGTGTAAAATGCTGCGACAAGGTGTGTTGGACACGCGCCGAAGTGGAGCAGCGTTCACATGGCAAGACAGTTCATAACACCGAGGCATGGCATGCATGCAATGCCGTAGCAGCAGGTGCGCGATGCGTTACTGAAACTGGCTAAAACATGCAGTACACACACATGCTGCAGTACACACACACACACACACATAGACAACAAACACACACACACACACTGCAGCACATACACATGCTGCAGTTCATACACATGCAGCACACACACGCATGCTGCAGCACACACACACGCATGGTGCAGTAGTACACACTGAGCTCGAGATAAGGGTTTAAACCCGGCGACACGCCAAAGTGGAGCGCCATGTGAGCGGTACTCTGCTAAATTCCTCCTCTTACCGTAAACGTGAAACGGTTGACACCCGGGGTGGGTGACAGAAGCGGGGGGTAAAAACCCGAACCCAAAATGCGCTAAAAGTGCAAGTATTCCAGCAAGAAAGAAACGTTAATCCAGGTCCGGCGTGAGGCGGTTAAATCTCGCTCGTACTGTCAGTGAAGCCGGAGTAGGCGTGCGTGTGTGTGTGTATGTGTGTGTAGTAGAAAAGCACAGCGGCTGTGGAGTGAAGCCGTTCAGGAGCAGCTTGAAAATCACTGCTGAGGCTCGACAGGCTGCATTAAGAGGGTTGCGTTACGCTCCGTAGACTGTATCCCTCCGCCTGTACTTTCCCGCTAAATGAGCAACGGATTTATGTCTTAATGAAACCACGTATATTATCCACACGCTGTGATGTAAATTAACATTCTAATCGAGGACGAGTGAATTTGTGGATATTTAATGTGTAGAAGAACATGTCTTTGAAAGGCGGGTCTACTTGTCGTGGCAGGAGAAAATGTGGGCGGGGGTTATGTTATGTGTGTGTTTGGCGAAGGAGTCCATTGACTCGACTGACAGGAGAAGTACTGCTGTTGTAAAGTGGGTAGTAGTACTACGGTCGTGAAGTGGGTAGTAATACTACTGTAGTACGGTGATAACCTCTCATTACAAATCCACTGCGATATCAAGACTTTGCCTTTCACCTCTTGTTTTTTTTTTTTTCCTTAAAGACAACTCCGCCTTAAGCACACACTATAATAACACAAAACATGGTAGACGCTACAATTCAACGCCCAATAAAAATCGACTCATACTCCTGGAATTATAACAGCTGTTTAATGATGATGTGCAGGTGCCATATTCAATGCAGACACACACAAGAATAAATAGATATAAGATATACTCGTTTGAATACACAGATTTTTGATTCAGTGTAAACGGCTATAGGGTAAATTAATATAGGCTATATAACAGTGCTGCAAAGCAATACGGAATGATAAATTCACCACGACAGGTGATTTTTTTGTCTAGATTTAACAGTGAAACTAAATAATTGTGGTTTATGTGTGATTTAATGTAGTCTGTGGTTGAAGGAAAAACAATAACAGTTGAATGAATATGCCTATTGGAATTACACCCCGCCGTGTTATGATAAAACTCGGTTGGACTCAGCTGAAATAACACTCCGAATGTAAGCAGACAGCAGGAGCGACTGCGGCGAGACGAGCCCTCTTCCCCTGGTTAGACGGTCCTACTGCGCCCTCTGCCGGCGGAATAAGAAGACAGGCCCAGATGAGATGGGCTCACCTGGAAATACAGAAAAACAAATGATGACAACTTTTATCAAAGGGAAATTTAATTTATTGCGATTATATTAAGAGCTCAAAATAAAAGGGAGCTGCAATGTAGTTGTGACAGCTCAAATGGTAATAATACCAAATATGGGGTAAACTTTAGAGGGTTGAATTAGAACAGTGCATTACTGAAACTATGCTAAATATGGGGTAAACTTTAGAGGGTTGAATTAGAACTGTACATTACTGAAACTATGCTATCCATAATTTTATATTTAAATGCCAACATTGTTTTCTAGGTTTTATATCAATGTTATGTCGACTCTTTTAGTAAGGCCAATAGTGGCCTTACTGAAGGCCTCTCATGGCAAGTATGGGCAAATCATGAAAAAAAAGACCCAAAAAAAAGACCAAATGAAATGCAGTTACACTGCATCATCATCATCATCATCATCATCATCATCATCATCATCATCATCATCATCCTCCTCCTCCTCCTCCTCCTCCTCCTCCTCCTCCTCCTTCTCCTCCTCCTCCTCCTTCTCCTCCTCCTCCTCCTCCTCCTCCTCCTTCTCCTCCTCCATCCTCATCATGACTCTAAAACCAAACCCTAACTCTGAAACCACCCGGGTTAGGGTTTCATATTTAGGTTTTAGGACCTGGTTTTAGGGCCAGGGTTTGGTATTAGAGTTTTAAGACCTGGTTTTAGGGGGAGGGTTTGGTATTAGAGTTTTAAGACCTGGTTTTAGGGGGAGGGTTTGGTATTAGAGTTTTAAGACCTGGTTTTAGGGGGAGGGTTTGGTATTAGAGTTTTAAGACCTGGTTTTAGGGGGAGGGTTTGGTATTAGAGTTTTAAGACCTGGTTTTAGGGGGAGGGTTTGGTATTAGAGTTTTAGGACCTGGTTTTAGGGGGAGGGTTTGGTATTAGTTTTAGGAACTTGTTTTAGGGCCAGGGTTTGGTATTAGAGTTTTAAGACCTGGTTTTAGGGGGAGGGTTTGGTATTAGAGTTTTAGGACCTGGTTTTAGGGGGAGGGTTTGGTATTAGTTTTAGGACCTGGTTTTAGGGCCAGGGTTTGGTATAAGAGTTTTAAGACCTGGTTTTAGGGGGAGGGTTTGGTATTAGAGTTTTAAGACCTGGTTTTAGGGGGAGGGTTTGGTATTAGCGTTTTAGGACCTGGTTTTAGGGGGAGAGTTTGGTATTAGTTTTAGGACCTGGTTTTAGGGCCAGGGTTTGGTATTAGAGTTTTAGGACCTGGTTTTAGGGGGAGGGTTTGGTATTAGTTTTAGGACCTGGTTTTAGGGCCAGGGTTTGGTTTAGGACCTGGTTTTTGCAGGAGGGTTTGGTATTAGAGTTTTAGGACCTGGTTTTAGCGGGCGGGTTTGGTATTAGTTTTAGGACCTGGTTTTAGGGCCAGGGTTTGGTATTAGAGTTTTAGGACCTAGTTTTAGCGGGACGGTTTGGTATTTGAGTTTTAGGACCTGGTTTTAGGGCCAGGGTTTGGTATTAGTTTTAAGACCTGGTTTTAGGGGGAGGGTTTGGTATTAGAGTTTTAGGACCTGGTTTTTGCAGGAGGGTTTGATATTAGAGTTTTAGGACCTGGTTTTAGGGGGAGGGTTTGGTATTAGTTTTAGGACCTGGTTTTAGGGCCAGGGTTTGGTATTAGAGTTTTAGGACCTAGTTTTAGCTGGAGGGTTTGGTATTAGAGTTTTAGGACCTGGTTTTAGGGGGAGGGTTTGGTATTAGTTTTAGGACCTGGTTTTAGGGCCAGGGTTTGGTATTAGAGTTTTAGGACCTGGTTTTAGGGGGAGGGTTTGGTATTAGAGTTTTAGGACCTGGTTTTAGGGGGAGGGTTTGGTATTAATTTTAGCACCTTGTTTTAGCGGGAGGGTTTGGTTGTAGTGTTTGGAAAAAAAGATCTCTCCGGATTTGTGTTAATCTTTTCTTTAACTGCCTCGTATACTATACTTTCACTACCACGCTTTATAAATACCACAATACTTTGTACTAGTACAGCCATTGTGCTGATTAACCGGTGATCATACATAGTTGTGGCCACTATGTATGATTCCTTACTACAGTAAGTAAATATTATTTTTCAGTTACGTCTAGAATTAGTATATTGTCTATGTAGTTTAGTGATTTATTGGGTATTAGGTTTGAGTCCCAAAGTGTTCTTACAAATGAGTAAGCACATGTTATTTGTACAAAAGATAGAGAAATGGAACTGTGATCAGGAACTGGCTTTGTAGTCTCGTGTTATTTGACGATCAGCACAAAGATGTTATATATTCTATCCCCGTTGTCTACACAAGTCTAACTTGAGACAAGGGGACATTGGGAAACAAACCCAATGCCTTTGTGTGGGAGAACACATTAAAGGGTAAAGGACATCTAGCAGACACTATTGTCCAAAGTGACTTACAATCAGTCCATTTGTGGGGTTCGACATGTGGAGGTGGGGAATCGAACCGCCGACCCTACGGTTAGTGGACGACACGCTCTGTCCACCCGCTCTACCCACTGAGCTACTGCCACCCCCACATTAGCAACTACACTTCATATAAAATATGTGAATCAAGACCTATATATTTAAAGACATGAATATATAAAAAAACTGGTATGTTTACTTTTCTAGGCGATTATATTACTTTGACTCATCACAGTCAAGCTTGAACCCAGAACCTTCTGTCTACAGGGCCCCGGGGCCAGCTCAGCAGGTCGCTTCCCCTGAGAACATCACGTCTCTCTCCCCCACACGCTATAGGGCTTAACATGTGTCAGCAGCTGTATTCGACTATACTTCAAAAAGAGGGAGCTTGGTTTAAAAGACATCATTCTCATCATCATCATCACGTCATCATCAAGCAGGTGGACATGCTGGTCAGACAATCACAGGGGGAACATCGGGCATCAAACCTGGAGCTGTACATGTTTCTATATTAGAATGCTTTCGGGTTGCAAGCAGAGTTTTCACTTCCCTCACTGATCTTCAGGTTGATGAAACCTCCAGACGTACACAAAGACCTCGCACTGTTGTTGTAGCTTCTTTGTGAATGACCTTTAGGGAAGAACATTTTAAAGGGACGTTCAGTTTGTTCAGATGTGGACACGGCATAACGAGAAGTGCGTATTTGTGTCCACAAATGTAAATGAAATGTTTCCGCACAGGATAAGGAACTTGGTGAGTTAGTTCTTGTTACGGGTCCACTCTGGCAGTCGTGGTGCAGTACCGCGACATGTCCCCTGCTGAGCAGCTTTTGACACCTCAGGCTTGTAGGCTATTAGTGGAACTGTCTAGACGGCCAAGGGAAGTGATGGGGGTGAATCACGTGTATTAATAGTAGAAAACTGAATCAGCTTCATCTGCCTCATCGCTTCCACTCTGTTGGTTAGGGCAACAGCTCCATCCCACCAAGTAGCATCACAACTACTGGTTGAGAAGCTACATCACAACAAGTGGTTTTGCTTTGAAAACCACAACATTATTCATAATGTCCGACAATCGATCAAAGCTATGTTGGGAAAATGCGTATTTCTCAGATCTCTCTGGGTTTTTACCTGACGAATATTTGCATTAAATGGTGGAATAATCTACTTGAATCTAGAACACACCCTGGAAGCCTTGCGGCTCTTTTAGAAACCAACATGTTCAATGAAAAACGTTCAAATGTAACACAGGCCAATTTTCATGTGTGTTGTTTTCAGGCGTTTCCATAATAATTTGTGGTTGATTTCTCAATTGAGTCTCGTAGTCTACAAGATGACCTCGACACAAGCTGTTTCAGGCAGCTATAATACATTTGATGCACATGAAAATTTGCTCATTTGCAAATGTTATGTGTGTGTGTGTGTGGGGGGGGGAGTCATTTATCTTAGCGTGAAGTCATCTTCTCTAGCAAGTTGTTCTTTGTTCTCTTAGTTCTAGTTAAGTTCTTAGTTAGAGGAAATCTCTCTCTCACTCTCACCTTGTGATCACGTGAACTATTTACACATTCTAATGTTCTATGATTGCACAGGTCCTGTGTTGTGCAATCTTATCTGGAGCAGTGTAACAGCATGTCATGATTGTGTAAATCTCATAAATCCAGCTTTGATTCTTCTGTTTTCTGACTTCATAATGACCATATTCGTGCTATGTGGACAAGAGGAATTACTGGAGGAGTTCAGAACTCAAAACTCAGAAGAACTTTATCAGCAAGTAGGTTTGTACCTACGAGGAATTTGTCCTGGGTGTTCGTGCGCAACAGTCAACAGTACAGTGAACAAACAACAAAACAACACAATAGACAATGCAGACAAAAAGCAACAATAAGTGTTTTAAAGTGTATGGTGCAAGGAGTGCAAATATAGTTCAGTTTGTAGTTGTCCAATAATTATTTACAGCATGAGTAAACGAGTATATGAGTATGTGTAAACCTACATAGAGGTGGGGTTTCCCAATTTTGAATAATTTAACGTTGTTACTCTCAATGACTCTTAAAGGTCATTGAGTTCATTGTTCAAGTTTTGCAAAGAGTCATAAGAACATTTTCTATATGCCACATCCTCATCATTAGACATGTTTGTATATTGCCTAAGATAATCCAATAACTATTGTCATATTAATTTGAATTATGACGGTTTGATTTTCCACTCCAAATGGAGCGCACATGTCTAGATTATTATAAACCTATTACAAGTTTCCACTGCGAGAGTTGCAGGGGCCAAACATGTCCACTAGATGGCAGTGTTTAACCATCACTTACAGATTACCTCACGCACAAGTAGGTCAAGGGACTTCTACATAATTATCTATATAAAGCATACACCAATGTACGTGTTCATACTTCGTTTCCACAAGCATGTGTATTTTTTTCCCCCTAGATTACTTTTTACATCATCACACGAATGCGGTCTTCTTCATGTATGTTGGTCTATCAATATACGAAATCCATTCAAATGTGAAAAAGTGGCGAGGAAAGACGCGGCGGTATATATAATAGAAATTCCTGCTTGGCTCTATTTTTCGGACTGCTGGTTCACACATGCCAAAGATAACAGGTTTAAGATCGTTGTGTGACGTCACGCCACGCCAGCCCACGTGCGGTGACTTCAGCTGGCGGAGGTTCGGGGAGGAGGGTGCGGGACGAGAAGCCGACCCAGGAACATCCAAACGCAGCCCATAAAACGCGAGGCTCATAACAAACCGCCTCGTCAGTGGAGGACACGTTCATGGTTTCAATGCTGAACCCCCCCACACACACACTGACGCCAAACTATGTCCTCGGTTCCGCCAGTCTGAGGTGCTTTTATTGTGTTCCACTCATCCCGGGCGGCGTCACGCTGTGATATTTTAGACCATGTTTCTGGAGGAAAATGATGCGCTCGTTGGCGATTTCTGGTGACCTTCGCCTCCGTTCAACGAAACATTTCGCTCTGAGCCGCCGCCGGTGTCGGATCGCCTCAACGTTTGTCGTCTGAATCGGTGGACTCAGTGGGGCTCTTGTCAAACAGAACACAGGTGTCGATACCGTTTTTTCCGGGGCCTGCGATCTCTGAAATTCTTTAAATCCATCAAGACCTTGGCAGATGCCCCTCGTCCTGACACCCCGGCGGCGTCACCATGGTGGACTTAACATCCCTCAGTCCGTACTTGCCTCTCATGCGCTTTCTGGTGCCGCTGGCGATAACCAATGTGGCCATCGACGTCGGCGAACAGGTAAACCGTTTTGGCGTGGCGGCGGCTCGACGCGCCGTGCGCCGCCGTGGGTCCGAAAGCGACCCCCACGCCGCAGTCTTCTCGTCAGGTCGTTATGTTGTGGTTGTTTTTTTTAATTTCATCATCGGTACATTTCGTCGTTCGTTTCGTTTTTTCCCCGTTAAGAAAAGGGAATAGCGGTTGAATATGTGGTGGTTCGGGGGTCCTGGTTCTGTTGGTGCTGACCAGGTGGTGGGGGGGTGACGGATTGTGTGGCCCGGTAGATGAATGGATGGATGGTGGGTCCACCACCAGGTCGTCCCCCCCGGCAGGGTAAACAACACACGGTGTATGGTGTCTGTACACTGGGCCTGTTAAACCCTCTCTGAAGATCTCTCAAACGACGCTGGAGACACATCGGCAACGACTGACGAATACGGACTGCGACTTTTATTATTTTTATTTTACAGTTAAAAGCCGTTGAACAGAGCTGCTGTTTGACCACACCGGCTTGGCCGTGATTCATGTCGGAAGGCAAATCTGAGCCTTTTTTTTTTTTTTTAGCGAGAAAGACGACAGCGGGTCAACCGTTAGAGCAAAAAAAAAAAAACGGAAACATGCCAGACGTGTTTCTTAACGATCATCATCCTTTCTGTCACCGATTATCTTGGAGACTGTCTGTATCAGAGTAGAGTGGACGGCGTTAAATGAAAGCATCGCGAGAATCCATAAGGTAGGGATTTGGCTTATGTAAGCTGCTATAAATAGGTTCTGGTGGATAAACGGCAGCTGGATTTTCCACTTCCGGAGACAGTATGAATTGATAGCGGCGTCTTATTTTGCTTCGATTTTTATTTAATTTTTTTAAATTATTGGTACGCTTTGATCTACGTCACGTTTCCATGTTTGGTGACCCTTCATGTGGACAGTCTGTATTTATTAAATTAACCAACCAATCAACAATTAATTGATTCGTCCAAATACCCCCCCCCCCCCCCCCCCCCACACACACACACGATATGGGAGAGGGGTCCCATATCGTGTGTCCCCTTTCAAACGGACAATTATGTATCTTAAAACAACAAACGTGCCTTGTGGTGGGTGATAAAGAAAGGCCTAGTCATGATGATGTCTGCCGAGTCCGGCCTTCCCCTAAATGTGCTGTTTCACTTCCCCCTCTTGTCTCTCCCCCTCTGTCACGCTCTCTCACATTCTATGTACCCCCCACCCCCCACCCCCCCACACACGCACATCTCTCTCCTCTCTCCCCCCACCTCCGGTCCAGGCTCTGAACCGAGGCATAGCGACCGTGAAGGAGGATGCGGTGGAGATGCTAGCTAGCTACGGGCTAGCCTACTCCCTGATGAAGTTCTTCACGGGGCCCATGAGCGACTTCAAAAACGTGGGCTTGGTGTTTGTCAACAGCCGCCGGGACCGCCGCAAGGCCGTGCTCTGCATGGTGGCCGCCGGGATCATAGCCTTCGTCCTCCACATCCTGATCGGTGCGTTTTCACAGCCGCACCGCCGAGTCCGTCTCCCACCATGCATTGCTACAGGATGTGTTTGATGTCGCCGGATGAAAGGGGCGCCCCGTGGTTGACCTTGAACTTTGAACCAACTTTGTTGGTTGTTGTTTAAGCCGCAGCGTCCGAGTTGAGACAACTTAAATTGTTGTCCTTCTTGGAATCCAACGCACACATACACACACATATATACGTGTGTATGTGTGTGTGTGCACTTTGGAAAAAAGATGGAGCAACTTCCTTTTACTTTGGGGGGGGGGGGGGGGGGGGGTCTGTGTATAAATGCCCCCCTTGACCAATGACCCTGCGCGGCTGTGAGTTGACACAAACCCACTTCCTGTGTCCCCCCCCCCCTACAGCACACACAGACCTGGGCTATTACATCATCAACAAGCTGCACCACGTGGACGACTCGGTGGGCAACAAGACGCGCCGGGCCTTCCTGTACCTCGCCGCCTTCCCGCTGCTGGACGCCATGGTGAGCCGCGCCGCGCCACGCCTTGACCAGAAGCACGCAGCGTGGTCGCCAAGTGTCTGACACTCCTTTAGCCGAGCATCGACCGTCACCGCCGACTCGTTCGCCCAGTTTCCACGGAATCTCAACTGTCACTGTTTTTTGCTTTTTTTTAAACGCCACAGCCGTGTTTATTTTTTCTTTCTGTTGACGATGCCTCTGTCTTTCTTGTAACCGTGGCAACGGATCACATGAAGTTTTTTTTTTTTTTTTTTCCATGGTTTTCGTCCAGGTCCTTGTCTTCGATTTGGACTTTTCCTCTGTTTGTTCAGGTTGCAATTGTTGAATGTTCTAGGAAATTAAACTGTTCTAGGGAGTTTAGCGACTCGCCTTCAGGCATGCTAACCGATCTCTCTTCTCTGTTGGTGTGAAGGCCTGGATCCACGCAGGGATTCTTCTCAAGCACAAGTACAGCGTCATAGTAGGCTCCGCCTCCATCTCTGATGTAGTGGCCCAGGTAAAGCCCCCCCCTCCTCCCCCCGTCTCCTCCTTATAACCAGTAACATCTGGTCTGGCGTCGTCCTGCATATTAAGACTGTGACCCTTATTGTGCCAGAGGTCACCTTGGACGGTAAACAGAGGATGTTTGATGCTGGAGCTGAATCAATCCATTATAGGACATGCGCAGATTTAATTTTAGTAACCGCATAATAATCCAATCTGTCTGGTCCGTGAGGTTACTCCCTGGTCTGGTGACGCCCGCCCGTCTTTCCTCCATCGGCGGTTTGTGTTTGGTGGGGCCAGCCAGCTCCGCGGCAACGTGACGTGCTCTTCTCTTGGCAGATCGTGTTCGTGGCCATCCTGCTACACAGCAACCTGAAGTGTGTGGAGCCCATGCTCATCCCCATCCTCTCGCTGTACATGGGCGCCTTGGTGCGCTTCACCATCGTGGGCCTGGGCTACTACTGCAACATCCACGACAACATCCCCGACTCCAGCGGCATGGACGTGGGGGTGAGACGCTAGGCCCGCCAGAGCCTCGATGCTAGGCCTAACCCTTGACCCTAGTCCTGAGACTATTCCCGCCGCTAGCCCTAACCCCAACCCTAGTTTTAACCCTAAAAGCCTAATCCGAGTCCTAGCCCTAACCCTACCTCTCGCTGTATTCCTAGCTCTAACCCTGAAACATAAACCCAGGTTTAACCCTAAACCAAAGCTCCACCCTAGGTTTAACGCTAACCACGGCTTTAACCCAAGCACAAACCCTACCTAGCTCCAGCCTGAAAACATGACCGTAAGACCGTAACGCCTCTTAGCCTCTCAGCTAACCTTGCCAATAGAGGACCAGAGAGAGAGAAAAACACATCAGGTCTGAATTTTGCTTTAATCGAGTGTGGGGTAGATGCTGAATACATTTGTGGAGAAGGCTGGGTTTTAATGTGATGCACCTGGAAGGACCATTCATGTTTTTATTGTCTGATGTAACACTGGGTCATTCGGTTCAATGAAATTCTGAGGGCAAGCCTGGTCAACCACGTTGCAAGAATAAAGGTTAATAGTAAACGGCAATAATGCATAAAAAACGCAAAGCAAAGATAGTAAAATGTCCAAATACGAGGTGCAGTATAACGCCATGCATCGGTGTATATTCCAGGCGACCAGTTAGACATTACCAGGGAGTCGCCCGCCTGACTGTCTGATTCCCCCGACAGGGCGACGCCACCATTAAGAAGATGCTGAGCTTCTGGTGGCCGCTGGCTCTCATCCTGGCCACCCAGAGGATCAGCAGACCCATCGTCAACCTCTTCGTCTCCCGAGACCTGAAGGGAAGCATTGCTGCCACTGAGGTGAGTCCGAGGCGGGGGGATGCGGCGGGGGGGGGGGGGGGGGGGAGTATTCTGTGTTGTAGCTGATGCACGGAAGACTATAAAAGTTTTTTAACTTTACACTTTACAGCTCTTTTCCACCGCATGGTGGTACCGGCCAAACTCAAATTCACTCTACGTGACTTTTTTTGGTTTGTCCATCGGGAAAAGACGTCGATGGTACCCGGTACTTTTTTAGTTTTCCCACTGGAAAAGATGACGACAGTACCCGGTACTTTTTGTTTTGTTTTATTTTAAATAGACTGGCCACTGTAGCGGCCGACATTTTTGGAATAGCTCTGACCACGCCGCAATCTGCGATCGCCTCCCACGAAGCCCCCGCCGCGTTCACTCACCGAGCCTCAAGAACAACATCCCTTTGATTCCCCCCCCCCCCCCCCCCCCCATTGTTCCGTTATCGCATCACGTGTGACGTCGCGACAGTTTCACGGGCCGTCGCCATGACGACTGTGACATTGAGGGGGGGGGGGGTTTAATGTCTGCAGGTGCCACCTCCGGCGCCAAACAAAGCTCCGGGTTACACCAGTAGAGTAGAGCTGGTACTATGTAGTGAACTAGTAGTGGACTGGGAGTAGAGCAACCAGAGGGGATTGGTGTTATTTTCAGGGAGGGGACCGGACTTGGGGGATGGGGTGGTGGTGGTAGTGGTGGTGGTGGTGGTGGGGGGCGGGGGGATGTTTGACCGGCTAGGGGGGACAGCGGTAAACAGCGTAGGAGGGCCTCCCTCTGGAGGCTTCTGGCTAGCGGAGGGCCTAGCAGAGGGCTTCCCGGCCGCGGACAAAGCAGAGCTGTTTACCAGAACGCTCTGGAACCGCTGGACAAGGCCACGGCGGCAGCAGCAGCAGCAGCAGCGGCAGTAGCAGCAGCAGTAGTGGCAGTAGTGGCGGCAGCAGTAGCAGCAGCAGCAGCAGCAGTAGTGGCGGCGGTGAATCAGGCGTCCGTTATGGCGACGCAGGGAGACCCAGGGCGCTGAACACACTCCCACTGTTCCTGACACCGCTCGTTGTTCCACACACAATCACACACACACACACACACACACACGCACATGCACCAAACACAGAGAGGGCTTTGATAGTCAGGGATTTATTGAGGTCAATAGTTTCCTTAAACACCAGGACACAATGCTTTACAGCAAATAAAAAATGAAAAGATTGCAGCTCTCGTTTCTCTTTGTCTTTATCTGTCTGTCAGAGAGTCAGAAAGACGGAGAGTATGCCTGTCTCTCTCTCGCTCTCTCTCTCTGTGTCTTCCTCTCAAGGTTGTGTTGAGAATGCCTAACTGGTCGGAGTGTTTCATCAACAATATAACAATAAAAAAAAAGACAATTGAGAAAATGAGAAAAAAAACAAAACCTTATCTACTCCTCTCCCTCTCTCCCCCCTCCTCCCCCCCCCCCCCCCCCCCCCCCCCCCCCCCCCCCCTCTCACTCCCACCTTCCAGGCGGTGGCGGTCCTAACTGCTACCTACCCCGTGGGTCACATGCCATACGGCTGGCTGACCGAGCTGAGGGCAGTCTACCCTGCCTTCGACAAGGTAAGACACGCCCCTCCCCACTTTGACCATCGCTGTCTGTTACCAACGGCGAGGCAGAGCTGTACCGAACTGAACCCTCTCTCTCTCTTTCTCTCTGTCTCTGTCTCTCTCTCTTGCTCTCTTTGTTTGTTGACCCAGCAGAACAACCCGAGCAACAAGTTGAGTGCTGGCAGTATGGTCACAAAGTCACACATCAAGAAGTTCACATTCTGCTGTCTGATGCTGTCGCTCACGGTAATGACATCGATAAACTCGCCGATCTCTTGCGCTGCAAGTGCGCTGTTGGATGTGGCATTGCGCCACATCGCTGCGTCCATCGCTGCGTCCCACCGAGGTCCATGCCTCGAGTTCTTCTGTGTGGCGCGCTTTTACTTTGAAGGAAGCGGGGCACGTCTCGTGTTCTGAGGAACCTGTGTGCGGTTCTAAACGAGCTCCCGATCGTAGATGTGATTCACAGGTTTCCCACGGTTACTCCGTGATTAGCGGCGTTTACAGTCACAACCCGGACCTGAGGAGAAAAACATGACACTATTTAACGTACCGCCTCCTCGATCAAACCCCGAAGCATTCATCACAGGGCCGAGGTAAAAACCTGCTGGTGTTGGGTGGCTGAGCCAACCACACCAAGGTTAAAGCTTTCCAAAATAAAAGCGGGGCGTATGCTGGGCCGGAGCTGTGACTGTTGGGAACCACGTGTTCCCCGTGCTTGGCATAGCGCTCATAAACAAAGGTTGAGCTGCCTCTCACGTTTCACAGCCGAGCCTCTGTTAAGTGCATGTGCGTGTGTGTGTGCGCGTGTGTCTGTGTGTGTGTATGTGTGCGTGCGTGTGTGTGTGATATGGGGTCTAGGATTCTCGGCTTGGTGGTACGTAATGTTCTTCCTGCTGAGAGTAGACCTCTGCTGGTATTGGATGGCAGGGAGCAGGGGGGGGGGAGGTTTAAGGAGAATGAGGAACAGAGAGGGAGACAGAGAGAGAGAGAGGGAGGAGAGGGGGAACATTAGGGTGGAATTTGGGTCAAAAGTCTTCAGGTGCCTGCAGTAGTAGTAGTAGTTGTTGTTGTTGTTGTTCCAAACGGCCTTGCGGTTCCCGAAGGCGTTTCGAGCGTTTTGAGGAATTTGGGAATGCGGTGGTTGGGCCTGGAGAGGAAGAAGATCAGATCTCCGATCGCGACGTGATGTGTAGACGTGTGTTCCAGAGAGCGCCCATCTAAACTAGACCCCAGGGAGAGGGGGGGGGGTCAGAACCAACCACACTGCCGCCCCCCCCGACAGGAAGCCTTGCGGCTGGGAGTCGGCGCATATTTAGGTCAAAATGCGGGGGGGGGAGGGAGAAGGCACCAGATGTGGAGGGCCCCTCGGCAGTCAACAAGTTCCAGGAGGGTGGGGCCCCCCGGAGGGGAGCGATGGCGGCTTCATACGCTGCCTCCCCGGCGCCGACAGCGAAGCGTGCCCGGGCCTGCCGCGGTGGCCGCTGCCGTTCCCGAGAACGAGAAAACAGTCACACATGCCAGGGGAGCGAGAGCACACGGTGTTCACCTTTCACCGCCGCGCCGTGAAAGGAAGCTGCCGAAAAAAAACACGCATCCAAGGAGGCGTGTCCGGTGTGGGAGCGGGAGCATGACGGGCTCCCAGGCGCTCAGTGTTGCGTGTTCGATTCCCCCCCGATGTCCTCGCCCTAGCTGTAGGCGCCCCTGATTAAATCGCCCTAAGCTGCTCTCTCATGACCCCTGATGTGTTTAATGTTGAAGTTATTCAACGCAAGTTGCTTTGACTCAACGCGGTCTGCTGACTGACTGAAGGAAAATGTTTGAAAAACAGTTTGGGGCACTTCCCACGTCGACTGGGTCTGACAGGGGATGATGAAGTGCTCCTGATCCCTTTGCAGGCTTCGGGGGCTCAATCCCCCCCCCCCCCCCCCCCGGCGATGGTGGCTCAGAATCAGGCATTACCCTGCCTCCCCTTAGCACCACCCCTTAGCACCACCTCCAGCACAGAAACCGCTGCAGGAATAAAAGCCATTATTTACATACAGTAAGTCAGTAAATATGTGACAAACAACCCTCCAGTACAGAAACCTCTCCACCGCAGGTCTGCGTGTACATGTTCCTGACATGTACGTTGGTGTTCCTCACAGAGGAGTCGAGTCATTCAGGGTGTCCCACACTTTTATTTGTGAACAAACCTTCAGTGCGATCACAGAAAGGGGCGTAGGATGGGCATACTAACGGCTGGACCGTGTGCTGGGGAGCTAGTTGACGTCTTTGACAGGTTTCTAAGTGGCGGTTAGAGTTTCCTTTTGTGGTATGTGGAGGATTTCTATACAGAGTTGAACAATGTACCTGGTTTCACCTTCACAGACCAGAGTTTTGGGTAGGTTTGTGGTCAGTTTCGGTCATGTTGGTGGTTCATTTGTGTCGTTTTGTAGTTCAATTGGGTCTAAGTGGTTAATTTGTGCAATTGGGAAAAAAAAGTAAGCTGTGGTGTCTATTTGGGTGGTTTGTAGTTCATTCGGGCTGCTTTGTAGTTCATTCGGTTCGTTTTGTGTTTGTCCAGTTGTGCTTCGTGGTGTTCTGGAGTCCCAACGTGTCGGAGAAGATCCTGACGAACGTCATCGGGGTGAAGTACTCCTTCGCCGAGCTCTGCGTCGTCCCGCTGCGCATCTTCTCCTTCTTTCCTCTGCCAGGTAAGGATTGTGGGTAATCGCCATGCAGTTCCGCCATTACAAGCCGCTTCCCATGTATCCCTTTTTTTTGCGGTATCACACTAGCATCCAGTGAGCATCCAACTCACTGGAGTGCTGGAAGGAGGTGATTGGTGGACTGTAGCATCCGATGGGCTGAACCTGTCATCACTGCCTCCTCCTTTGCGTCATACGTCTCAGTGGACACTCTGGCTGGCTGATTACTGTCCCGAGTCAAGTTCGGCACTTTAAAGGGAAAGCCGACAAACCCCAAGTTAAGTAACGTGTGGGGGCAGTATGCTGCAGCTGGAGACTGTAGTTCACCGCGCAGACCAAAAAAAAAAAACGCACTCCCAACTTGGTACGTGAACCTGAAAGTACGCCAACTGCCAGAGCCCCGGTGGAATCACAGTGCCGTGGGCATCGAACCTCGTGGCCGATGAGGTCTTCATTCCGAATCTCTAACGTCGGTTTGCTACATACTTACCAGACGTGTTCAATGACTGCGGGTGCCAAGATGCTAAAGTTGGACCAGTGAGCTGATCTGTGTGTGTGTGTGTGTGTGTGTGTGTGTGTGTGTGTATAGTGACGGTGAGGGCCCACTAACTGGGTTGGCTGATGACCCTGAAGAAGACGTTTGTTTTGGCGCCTAGCTCCATTCCTGAGGGATCATCGTGCTCATCACCAGCCTGGTTGTGCTGCCCTACATGGGGTAGGTGGCCCTGGGATCACGGGAGGCCAAGGGGTGGTTAGCACCCTGGGGCGGATGGGTCAGTCAAATTGTACTGCATTTAGTTTTTTCCCGCCGCGAAATGGCGCACCGCTAGGAAATAGTCCTAACCTTGATGTTTTTTTTTCTTCCCTTAGCTAACATACAGTATATCCTTGCTACCTCAGTGTCTGTCATTGATTACTGGTTATATTTTTAAGACATCACTGGTCCTTTACACAAGCTACCACAGCTTCTTCCTGCTAACAATAGCTTTATTCAAGCCAACTTGTCCATTATCCTGGCGACCATAGCTTATATCCTTGCTAACTTCAATCCAACTTCCAACATCTCTTAACACATGCCGTGCAGCTGCACATATCAAATTAGCGGCGGGTTATCTTGGGCAGTGTCACACGTGAGCGACATGAAAGCCTCCAGTGTTTGTAATAGAACAGCATATGGACTCACTAATGTAACAAGCTAATGAGTTAATGAGATTAGCTGGAGGTATGCTAGCAGGCTGCCTGATCCTCCGAAGGATAAGATACAGATCTACGTTCTGGTGACTCATATAATCCTGTCATAATAATAACCAATGAGCGCCAAAACAAAGAGAACAAAAACACCCACTTTCTTTGCGACATCGTAGCAGAACGAGCACTGACCTGACTGCTCGCCTGAAGGCCTCATCAGTCAGGGTTTAAAGGTCAAATCCACTGTTGTTCATCACACACAGTCTTCTTCTTTGGTTTTCAGTGTTCACGGGGCCACACTTGGCGTTGGATCCCTATTGGCTGGTTTCATAGGAGAGTCTACGATGGTTGCCATAGCAGCCTGCTACGTATACAGACAACAGGTGAGTACGACGTTGGTGGAGAGGGCGTCTTTAGCTTTTAAAACATACCTGTTTTTGTCATGATGTGGCAACTTGAATTTAAACTCTGTTCATTTGTTAATTGGGACG
>JAXIVH010000009.1:7194237-7196737 GCA_036785325.1 Urophycis tenuis
AGACACTCGACTCCGGCGGCCTCCGAATATATGTCCCGAGCGCCCCGGCTCGCCCGGTTGGCGGAGAGACAAGAGAGGAGAGGAGACGACGGTCGCGTGGTTTGCGGACGCGGTTAGGGACCCACATGACCACCCGCCCAGGTTGTCACGGTGACCGCGGGTCAGGTGACTGCGAGTCCCGTCCGCAAGTGTGGCGTGCGGTGGGGGAACATGCATACTTTGCATTTCGACTGCACTCAGGGCGGGGAGAGTCAACCAATGGCAGTGCACACACACACACACACACACACTTCAGATTCACCGCACATGCACACACACACACACACTCTCCCTCTCCTCCTCAAGGACCGGTTAATCCACCCACATCACACCACTCTACATACCAGCCCTGCACCCTTTCATCCTCCTCCGCCCTTCTCAGGAGGAAGGGAGAGAGAGAGAGAGAGAGAGAGAGAGAGAGAGAGGCAGAGAGAGAGAGAGAGAGGCAGAGAGAGAGAGACTACATATAATTATTATTTTGTATGTTATTTTACTTTTTGTGCTTTTGAAAATGTACATTTACGTGACATGCCAAAAAGCCCTTTGAATCTACGAGAGGGAGAGAGAGAGAGAGAGAGCACGAGAGAGAGAGAGTAGAAAGCACTATTGCAGGGATGCTGCAGAACTGATGGGCCACACCCATTTCTACCCCTCTCTCCCTCTATCTATAGCCTGTCTCTCCCTCTCTCTCTCTCCTCCCCCCCGCCCCCCATAGTCTCTCTCTCTCTCTCTCTCTCCAAGTTCTGCAACACTGCAGAGCCGACTGCAGTGTTGCAGAATGTCCCGCCCTAAAGAAATAAGGGCGGGAAAACAAACCGGGAGGAACGGAGGGAAAAGCGCGGCGACGAAGGCAGACGGGCGACGCCTGAGGCCAGCCAGCGTGGATGTTTGTGTTTGGAGGCTGAACAGATATTGATGTTGCAGGGAGATAAGAGTCAGGAGGGACATGGAGACGAGAAGCCGATTATTGCAGCATTTCCACCAGGCGGTGAAACGCTAATGGCTCTTAATGAGGCTATTAACCACGACGGGCAGGAACATAGGACTGGCCCGACCGGTGATGAATGGGTGAACGCGCCATTGTGAACCCGAACTCTTCAGCCGTTCACCAGCCGTTGAACAAAATGATAAAGATCTTTAAAAAGGTTTGTGGAGCAAACTGAAGCCATTATTCAGCCCCAACCGGCAAGACACGAAGGTCGCGTTAAATAGCGACCGAACCCATTAAAGGAAACCGTCAAAACAGCACTCCCTCTGGAGAAGGACGGTACTGTTTCCCCGATAAACGGGGGTTCGGTAATCAAGGTTCGGTAATCAAACGCTTAAATTGAAAATCTGTTGACAAAATTAAATTACAAATTTAATAATAAACTGGATTCACATGTCCTGCATAAACATCGAGCGATTTTCATGACGTCACAATTTTTATTTGTGATGTCACAAAAGCATCCGAGGCGGAAAAAAAAAACAGGATCCTGTTGATGTAAACTGTGGTGCCACAGAGAGCGTTCCAGCAACCACATTTCAACGCTGGGCAGATTCAACACCCTGGGGCTCATGTATGGATGAGCAGGGTGAAAAACATTAACCCTCTAATCACTACCAAGCTGTATTCAGTCTCGCTCTCCAAGAGAGACACAGGGGGGGTGGGGGTTGGGGGGTGGGTGGTGGTGGCGGTGGTGGGGGCTGGAATGGATGAGCGCCGTGCTGGCGGTGTGTGGGTTGGGGGGGGCGGAGTGGCTGGGGGTTAAATCTATATTTGCCGGAGCCACACTCATCTTCCTTTACAAACGGAATATTTGGCGGTGCGGCGAGATGCCTCCATAATGGAGGTTTTATTGGATCAGCCCGGGGAGTGGCACCGGAAGGACGACCTTGCCCCGAACCGCGGCTGTGTAGGGACCACCAGTCTCCCCCCACCTCCCCCCTCTCTCCCCCCCCAAACCACCCTGCTGGAGGCAAACATGAAACATGACCCCCCCCCCCCCTCAACGCCACGATGTCTGAAGGCTGAATCAGAGACCAGAGACAGGAAATAAAGGCCGGAAGAGACTGGTAGAAAACAAAAAGCATTTTCCTGTTTTTTTTATTTTGTGTTGCATCTTTTTATTTTATTGTCATCATCTTTTTCTTTTTTTTTTCCAGCCATGGGATTCTGTCCATGTACAGCGCACACACACACACACACACCACACGTCACAGTTTGAAATCGTCAGATGCACAACTATCCATGAATCGAGGAACAAATCAAAACCTATAAAAAAATATAAAACGGTACTGTCAATCTGGTCAGGACAGGTACCATCTCAACAACAACAACAAACACAACAACAACAACAAGAACACACGCACAGCAGAGCAGACACATTCAGCTCAACCCTTATGCATTTTAAATAGAAAGAAAGACCTTTTTGTTCATGCAGAAGATGTAATATTAAATAATCAAAACAAAAATAATATA
>JAXIVH010000009.1:7199237-7244237 GCA_036785325.1 Urophycis tenuis
TCTGCAGGCGAGGGGGGGGGGGGGGGGTTTAAGTAAAGACTTAAAAGACGCGTGTGTGCGTTTCACGCGAGGGACATCTGGCTTTCATCTGCAACGTCTCGCCGGCTGCTGACGTCCCGGACGCCGCCGGTTGCCGGGGCGACGAGACGAGCAGAGCCTCCGACGGCACGCGCCGGCGGCCGGCTGTCTGGAGCCATTTGGCGCACGGGAAAAATATCCGGAGCGTTCCGGAAGGACGGCGTGAAGCCGACGGTCCCGTCGAACAACACACACACACACGCACACACACACACACACACACGCACGCACGCACGCGCGGCAAGGACCGGGCGGTTTTGATTCATTTTCACCCGAGAGATAAAAATTAAAGAGATTTCTCCGATGCTGCGCCAATGGAGGATTCCATTTTGTTGTCATGTAGCAGACGCTGTTATCCAAAGAGTCCCCCGGTGAGTTCAGATATATGTCACCACGGAGCAGGTAGGGGGTAGACAGTACAGAGAGACAAGCCATTAAGGAGCAGGTAGGGGGTAGACAGTACAGAGAGACAAGCCATTAAGGAGCGCGTCGGGTTCAACAGTACAGAGGAACAAGCCATTAAGGAGCATGAAGGGGTTCAATAGTACAGAGAGACAAGTCATTAAGGAGCAGGTGGGGTTAGACAGTACAGAGACAGGTCATTAAGGAGCAGGAAGGGGTTCAACAGTACAGAGACAAGCCATTAAGGAGCACGTTGGGTTAGACAGTACAGAGAGACAAGCCATCAAGGAGCAGGAAGGGGTTAAACAGTACAGAGACAGGTCTATAAGGAGATGGTAGGGGTTAGGGGGCATCGTTCCCTGGGATGCCTACAGGTAAGATGGGTAGACATTGGAGATCGAACACAGAGCTCCTGGCTGGGAGTCAAACGGGGGTCAGACTGGGTGGGGTGGAAACACACCGGGAGGTTGTTGATTCTCATCCGGCTCAGCGTCCTCCGGTAGTAGCTGAAGTCGTTCTGGATGGCCGGAGTCGTCATCTGCAGGGGACACACACACACAGTTAACAGACAGACACAACGGGGCTGCACAGCCAATGGGCAATGGGGATTCAGGGCCAGGGGGGCGGGGTCTAAAGTGGAGATGGGAGGATGGGAGGGGGGGGGAGAGGGAGAGAGGGAGAGAGATGGGGTAGAGAAAAGGGCAGAGAGAGTTGAACAGGTGCATGACAGAGTGAGCAGCACTACTGCATGGAGACGAGATGGGCCACGCCCATTTCTAGACCAAGTAATCTGTACGTAGTCTGTCAGTAACGATGATGAAGATGTTATTTTGACACACTTTCACACCAGACAGCCAATAATAGGACCCCCCCCCCCCCCCCCCCCACACCCCCCCGACAGGGCGAACCGTTCAGATCAACCAATCAGAGCAATGAGCCACACCACCAATCAGGGCTGGTTGTCAGGGATCATGTTTGGGAGTCAAGTGAGGCAGCCAGACATGTTAAGTGGGTCAGGAGACCCCAGCCACAATGGACTCCAGAGAGAGCGGCTGGTCCCTCACCTGAGGGGACTCCTACTGGGCTGTGGGGGGGGGGGGCATCCCAGTAACATCCCCTGGGGCCGAGGTATCAGGGGCCACAGTTTTTATACAGAAGTGACATTAATAAGAATCAGTTGAGCGTGAGAAGGAGAGTGCGCGGGAGAAAACTGTGTGGCTGACAGATTCACGTTCAGCTGACTGTGTGAAATTGGGGGGGAGAGAGAGTGCGAGAGAGAGAGAGAGAGATACGTCCATCTCTTGGAGTGGTTTCTCATCTATAAACCACCACACTGCAGGTCTACAGGCCCCCCCAGAGAGAACCAGTCGTTCATCTCCTCCACAGTCATCCCTCTAGTGCCGTTCCATCTCTCCACAGGGAGAGATACGTTTTAATCCTCACACGTATGACCGAGGTGGAAAAGTCCAGTCCGGCTCAGTGACGGCCCTGCCCGGTATTTAGAAGCGACCGCCGGGGATCTGCTACTCATTCCCAGCACCCCACTGGTACAGTTAATGAGCTCAGCTGGGTCAGGGCGGGGCTGCAATGAAAACATGACAGGACTTTGGAACTCGGGGTTGCACACCTTTGCTTTTGGGATTATTGGATCGTTACTATTACGAGTAGTGCGGTGCCCGTTCAAAACCGAAATACACCCGCCAAGTGTGAAGTCAATAAGATTAACAGATGTCAAGAAAATAGTTGGGATTATGGCTCCTGATTAATGCTCATTATGAGCCTACATCCAGCGTCTCCCTCGCACTTCATAGCAGGAACATTCCCTGGCACTTTGAGCCAATCAGAACCGGGATGGCAGCCTAGACACCAGAAGGGGCGCCATCACTGCAGTTTGATTCAAGACTTATGGGTGAAACAGCCGGTCTAGTGCAGTGGTGGTGAGGGTCTTGGACTGCCAGACTTAAGGTTCTAGGTTTGAACCCTGAGGTCCATCCTTGAGACAGCCAAGGTGGCGTAACCCCTACCTGCTACATGAAGGACCCATCTCTACATTCTCTGTACGGCGCTCTAGATAAAATAGTGAAGCCTTAAGCAGGGTACCCATGCTGTTAATGGTGCGGTAGGTATGATTTAAGAGCTTTAATTTGAGGGTAATTTGGTAAAAATGCCACAGCCATCCGTTAGCTATTAAGAGAGCGAAATGCGCTGTGAGACTAGATTTTCTGGCGGACTGCGCCTGCCTCTGTACGGGACCATTCCGGTTTTGTTTGACCGCTCCTGGCAAATCTGATTGGTTGAGGGGAGGGAATCCATCTCGCCTGTCAATCACAGCTGCTTGAAATGGACCACTTGTCAACGCCGGAGATACGAACACAGGGAGGGGGACATTTTGGGAGGATTTTGACAGACAGACAGACATACTTTATTGATCCCTGAGGGAAATTGCTTAAATTTGCATTTCTAGTCAAGAGTCACACTATCGTGAGAGACGTCATGGGCTGTAGATGTGACGCAAAGGGTAAAGGGTAAAGGGGGCATTTAGCAGACGCTTTTGTCCAAAGCGACTTACAATCAGTACATTGGTGGGGTTCGACATGTGGACAGTTGGAGGAGGATAAAGGAGATCGAACCGAGGTTAATGGACAACCTGCTTCGTCCACCCTGCTCTACCCATCTCCAGAGGAACTAGCGGCACCACTCTTAACAGCAGACCGCGGGGTCGTGTGTGTCTCTACAGGAACGGGCGGCGGCGGCGGCGGCGGCGGTGACCTTGAGCTCGTCGAAGCGCAGCGTGAAGTGCAGGATCTCGGCGAACTGCTTGGCGAGCGCCTGCTCCCGCTCCAGATGCTGCGTCGGGTCCTCGTACGTCTCGCTGGTCAGAGCGCCCAGCAGGCTGCGCAGCGCCGCCTCTGTTGGCACACACACACATATACACACACACACACACAGACACGCACACACAGACACGCACACACACAGACACACACACACACACACACACACACACACACACACACACACACACACACACACACACAGACGCACGCAGGCACGCACATACACACACACAGGCGCGCACATACACACACGCACAGATACACACAGACATATACACACACACGCAGGCGCGCACATACACACACGCACAGATACACACACACACACACACACACAGATGACATGAAATGATCGCACCGCTTTTGTGTGTGTGTGCGGTTGCGCGTGGTTGCGCGATACAGGATCTGAAATGACATCCTAATCAGAGCCGAGGCGTGGCCACAGCCGACAGTCACAACTCCCCAATTAAAAAAGCGAACAAACACACCCACAGACACTAAATATCATGAGCGGTCCTGTCGCTCCGCGTTTGACTCGTTCTACACGGACATTTTGAGAGTCAAAATGTCCGCCAGCTGAAGCGTCCTCGTTAGTGAGATACGTGGGTACCAGGCCCCCCCCCCCCCCTCCCCCCTCCTCTCAAATGCCCCCGGGCCAAGTACCATGCCAGTCTGTGGGGCGGGAACCAGGGTGGGAGGGTGGTGTGTGTGTGTGTGTGTGTGTGTGTGTGTGTGTACGTGTGTGTGTGTGTGTGTGTGTGTGTATGTGTGTGTGTGTGTGTGTGTGTGTGTGTGTGTGTGTGTGTGTGTGTGTGTGTGTGTGTGTGTGTGTGTGTGGCATAAACCCTTTCCTACAAAGGAGGCGATAAAACACGAGACTAATTATCTTATTGGCACAAGAGAAGATCACTTGGGGCTCAGTGAGGAGGTGGTGGTGATGATGATGGTTGTAATGATGGTGGTGGTGGTGATGATGATGATGGTTGTGATGATGGTGGTGGTTGTGATGATGGTGGTGGTGGTGATGATGGTGGTGGTTGTGATGATGGTGGTGGTGGTGATGATGGTGGTGGTGGTGATGATGGTGGTGGTGTCCATTGTTCCATGCATTGTTTTGACAGAAGGTAAACGCAGAGCTCTCACTGTCTCGACCAGTTCAGCGGACCGACCAGAGGTCAGACCACTGTAGGCCCTGTAGGTCCTCTGGTCGTCCGGTTACCATGGTAAACCAAGTGGCGCCTGTTGTCCACTAACCTAGCAACGCCCATGTGCTACAGCCAACACACATTCACAGAGAGACAGAGAGAGAGAGAGAGACAGAGACAGAAACAGAGAGAGCGAGAGCGAGAGAGAGCGAGAGAGAGCGAGAGAGAGAGAGACCCACACAAACAGACAAGCATGGGGGTACTTGAAACTCTTCCTCTGTCACTGAACCGAAATTTTGTTGGCTCATGGGCCCTTAAAACCAGCATGGTGGCTTCTGGGTAATGACACAATGAGTTAAGTAGTGCAAGGACCCGTGATCCAGCGGGTTAGCTAAACGGCCCTGCTTGGCATCAGCCTCTGGGTGTCTTGAGGCGCTATAGTGGCGTCTAGCTAGCACTGGCTGTTTGTAGCAATAGCATGGTACTAACACATAATACCTACGTCAACCCCCGACAGCTGCTAACCTAGCTGTGTTAGCATTGGCAAACAGAAGGTGTGTTAGCCCTGCCAGAAATTACAAGAGCCCCTAATAAACCAACCAACCTACCAGCCCTCCGGTGGGTACAGTCCACTGTGTAAACTTTGAAATGGCTTGTAATGGCTAATAAACATCACGCCTGACCTTAAAATAGCGGATCTTGAGCATAAAACCAACATTAATTTTGGCAACACCTGACTTTAGCTGGTTAGCCCCTGCTGCTCCCGATGACTGGTTAGTCAGCTAGCCGTTAGCCTAGCTGTATAGCAGGCAGGGATGCGGGGCCCATCCTGACCTCTGAACCCTGTCTGGGCAGGAGTCACCACGGCGACACAACCCGCTTTGTTACATAATGGTGAGCATCGGATGGCGCCCGCCGCCTCCATTGACTGCGTTCCCTCGGTAACCGGGATTACTGCGGTAACAGGGATTAACAGGGCGAAGGTCATCAAGGCACCCCACCAGCCCTGAGGGGTGGGGGGGAAGATCCCTGGGATTTAAGCGCCCCCCCCCCCACACCCCACCCTCTCCCATCACCATGGTAACGAGGCAGCCAATAGCAGCAATCAGCAGACTGCTTCGCAAGCAGCATGCCCATGCAGGGCCAGGCTTACACGCTTGTTTGTACAAGGAGGGGTGCAATGTGTGTGCGTTGCTGAATACATTAGTGTGTGTGTGTGTGTGTGTGCGTGCACGCACATGTATGTAGCCATGTGTGTGACAAAATATGTGTTTTCTGAAAGGCCAACAGTAGCCAATAGTGCCGACGCACACACTAACAATTATGGTCACGGACGAAGGTTGCATGCAGAAGGTTGTATGCAGAAGGTTGCATGCAGAAGGTTGCATGCAGAAGGTTGAACAGTAAATACTGCCATAGCCAGCATGTATGGTCCCTCTACATGAAGCTGGTGGTACGGTCAAAACCAAACTCGGCAGAAATCCGCCCAAATACTTTGGATGTAAAGTAATTCAGAGGGGATGCTCAAGCCGGCTGAGGTATTGACTACTTGGTATTAAAAATGGCTCGCCAACGCACTTTTTTGTCTCATTGATGCAATACTTTGGCCTTTACTTTTGACCTGAGCAGCAGGAAGACGTACGTCCCAAAGAGTACATAATAAGGACACGGTGTCCGCGACGTCCCCCCCGTTCAACGTACATCACATGGAGATGAACCAGCTGCCGAGATCCTCATCAAATCAAGACAATGTGTTGGCTACCGCAAACCTGGAGGCCTTCAGAGGAACCACATGACTGTCTATACCGTGAACAATTCATTTGCTGAACCTACACGGGTCTTTTAGACCGCGGTGGAAACGCAGAACACAAACGGGCTGAAGAACCTTTTAGTCCCTGGTAATAAAGGTTCTGGGTACTCTGGGTACTGCGGGGTTAGTCCCTACCATGAAGCACCAAAAAGGCTGTCCAAGTTAGTTTTGGTGTTAGTGCCTTCAATGTGAGCTTCACAAACAGTGAAGCTGTGGACGCTGCGTACCTAATCTCAGGGAGAACTGGTAGAACTTCTTGAGTTTTCCCACCAGCGGAACCACGGCGGCCCACGCCTGGTCCTGCAGAGCCTCGTCGCTTGGGTTCTGGATGGCCTAAGCAACAGAAAACCCAACGAGACCGTTAGGTTTTGGAACATCACGCACACAGAACAAACGCAACAGAACAACAATGTTTCGGAATGTGATACGAACAGAGCGAAAGGGACAATACAATTTTAGAACACAATATAAACTTGCTAAATTCCTGTTCCCTGTGTTCCTTAACGACCAGCATCTGATGTTACTGTAAATCACTTTGGATTAAAGTGTCTGATAGCTAGTAAATGTAGTAAATGTAACAAGTAAATGTTGTAATTGCTTGAAACTTGTTCTGGTGACTTTCTTACTGTATTAACAGCAATGAAATGTTTCATCTTCTTCTGACAAATGTTCTTTTTGATAAAAGTGTCAGCTAAGCTAAATGTAAATGGATATGGTCATGAGGTGGCAAGGTAAACCGTTCTCAAGGTTGCTTGACATTGGGCACCTCCAGAACCCCTACTCGGCTACTAGACCATTCCCATTGGAGGCTGAAGGTGTGCGCACCTCTCGGATCTCCTTGCCGGCTCCCTTGTAGTCCTGAAGCTCATCCAGGACCCCTCTGGCGTCCTTCAGCACCACGTCCACTTGCAGCCACACCTCCCTCTCGGCCTCCGTGGGCATAGCATCTACAGGAAGCAGCGGCGCATTACCAGCGAGGTTTGCATGTATGGGTGTGCTTAACATAGGGGTGGGTGTGTTTAAAGCACAGGGGTGGGTGTCTTTAAGGCAGCGGTTGTTAAACTAAGGACCCAAAATGAGTCACGATCCAGTTGCCGCTGGCCAGTGGCCCGACCGCGCATAGAAGCCTCCAAGTGAACCAACTCTTGCATGCTCAGGGTTTTGCTCAGCATGCAGTCGGTCCACTCGGACACACACTGCAGTTGTTTTTTTTCGGGTTCCTGAGATGAACACCTTTCAGAGCCCCCCGCTCTCAGGAGAGAGCGTGCCGTCTATGTGTGGTGAATGCCAGAAGAGGAGGGAGGTGAGAGGGACGGGGTGTGTGGCGTACTCTCAAAGTCCAGGAAGAAGTTGGGTTCCTGCTCCAGGTCGGTGCAGGTCAGCACCTTGAGGAGGTTCCCCATGGTCGGGTCCCCGAGGAACCTGGAAAAGCCAACGCAAAACAGAACCCTCATTGGTTAGTCCGCCAGCAGTCAATTCAATTCTGTTCCCCCCGCCACCCCTAAAAAAAGCAGCTTTTAACCATTCCATGAAAACATGGTCTGCATCTAAGCACCGCTGACCCTTCTAATCAGCGTGCCTCTCGTCTCCTCATTCATCCCCTCACAAGTGTCAGAGACGCGGCCTTTGAAATGTTCCATCCCTAATGTAACCGCTAATAGCGGACTTGGCCTTGGCTCCTTCAGCTACAAACGAGCGTTACCCGTCACTTTTTCTCCTTCTTCTTCGCGAGCCTCTCCAATTTTGAGCGTATTCTTTGACTGATCTCGGCCGCGGCTCGCGAGTCCCTCCTTTGAATAAAGCCAACTGCCTGGGTCGCGCACGTGAGCGATCCAGACAAGATGGGGGGGGATGAACGCGGTGACCCCGCGGCCTCGCTTCGGTGCCAGCGGCTCCCCGCGGACCCCCTGTTGTGGGCCCTGGCTTCCCGTTGCTAAGGGCGACCAGATGGCAGATGTATTTTAAAAAGGTGATTTATAGCCAGCGTTCCGCTCGCCGTGCTCCGCCAAGGCCACACTTCTGCTTTCCATCCCCATGGCGTCGGGCGGGAGCTGTGTCGCCCGGCGCCATCGTCCTTGGAGGACCGGCCGATTCATCTCTCTCAATCACCAGCCGCGTGCGCGCGTGTGCGTGCGTGTGTGCGTGCGTGCGTCCATGCGTGTGTGTGCATGCGTGCGCGCCGTGTTCACGCTGGTTCCGCCAATTACAACGCTACGCCACGGATGTCGGTTATTTCTAAATAAATTCTCATTTGTCCGTGTTCAATTTCGAACGCTGAATACTTGAGTTTGGTTAAGTTGCCCGAGGTTGGACGCCTTGAAGCAGGATATCACACTAACTGTGATAAGGCTTTGGTGGAGGCTGAAGAGGACTGTAACTGAAGAGGACGGTAACTGCCATAAGGTAAAAAGCAACTGTAACTGTAAAACTGTAATAAAGTACAAAATGTAACTAATACAGTAAAGTACTGTAACTGTGATTAAGAACTGACTGTAGCTGTGATAGAGAACAGAGTGGAACTGTTAAATGACAGAGTCTAATTGTGATAAAAGACAGACTGCAACCGTGATAAAGTAAAGCCTGGAGCTGTGATAAAAGGACAGACTAGTGGTGAGGCGTGGTGGCCTCTATCCAAAACCACCATGGGAATTAAACTCAAATAACTGTCTCACGGGGACGACAGCAGACACAAAGCACACACAGTTGAATTGATGTAATTAGGAACCTAAAGCATCTAACGATGAAAGTGCATTCAAATCCACTCAGTAGGACTACATGCTGTGGGGCAGACAGCCTGAGAACCATGGAAGTGGGGCTCTTTATCAGATTAAAGTCTTAATCCCGACGTATCATCGCATATTTCATATGATTACATGATGTTGACATGTGATAGTCGGACACAGAACAAAACAACAAACATACTGAAGAAATACGCATCTGTTTCTCTCACACACACTCACACACACACACACACCCCAGAGAGTCACTTCACCCTCACAGGTCACACTGGGGTCATGACCTTATGACTCACTACAAACACACGCATCAGCCCCTGAGGTACAACGTCGTCATGGCAAACACGGATCAACACACACCTGACACTTCCTGACAAGACAGGTAGTGTGTGTGTGTGATTGACAGGTGAAAACTCAAGAGTGACCCAGACAGATGGGTTGGAAGGCAAGGCAGACAGACAGGTAGGTCGAGTAGAAAGACAGACAGGTAGATCAGACAGCGCTGCAGTAGATGAAGTATCATCACAATATATCACCATCAGGACCTCGTGGCTAAACCCCACCCATGATCACAGCATCACATTCACAACGACAACTAAAAGTAATTTAATAAGGTCATTCGTATTCTGCACCGTCAATGCAGCTACAAGGAGCTCCCATCAGAGCTGCAGACGACAACAGACCCCGGGCCACCGTACCCCCACCCCCCAACCCCCCACCCCCACCCAGCGACCCACTCCACTAGGGCGGCTCCACCCCGGACCCCGGCACGCTCGGCAGGGGAACGAGGTCACCTTCAGGACGCCTCGGAGTTGATCCACAGCGCACACAACCACCACCTCCACCTCCACCTCCTCCTCCTCCTCCTCCTCCACCTCCTCCTCCACCCCTCCTGACGCACGTGCAGAACCGTACAGCATCTACACCTGCACGGCAGGGGGTCAGAGAGGGCTGTTGGGGCGAGGGGGATGCTACACACGCTCTGCACTGCAGACACACTCCTTAACACGCGACACTCCTAAAACACCCTCCTAAAACCACAACAATCCAAACAAATTCTGAAACAACAAATTCTGATGAAAACACAACAAAACATACAATATCACTCACACAATTACTCCTGCCTTAGGATGAACATGAAGATCATTCATTTGTATGATTGTTAATGTTTCAATGCTGTGGTTTGTTTTTTACCCTCGCTTTCAAGCTCCACTGTAAACTGTCTGAGTGTCCGGAAAAGTGCAAAATATATATAAAATATATATATATTTCTTTTTTTTATCATCATCCCTATGATATTGTTATTACAAATCCAGTAAAGGAATGTTTATCAGAGACTGAAGTGGTTGCGTGCGTGTTGGTATGTAAGGTGGAAGGGGAGAGGAGGGGGGGGGGGGGAGAGAGGAGAGGAGAGGAGGGGGAGAGAGGAGGGGTCGTGTTGTTTTTGTTTTTCTCAAAGACATAGCGTGCACCAGTCAGGACAGCTTCCAGAGTTGCCCTCGACAACCAGATACCCGCTCTGCTCTCCCATTGGCTGAGCCGGTCCAGCGAATCATGTGCTGTATCCATGGTCCAAAAAAAACAGTTGGCTCCATTGAGAGCCGAGCCCAGCCAATCAGAGAGCAGAGAGTACAGTAGTAGTAGTAGTAGCAGCCGTAGTAGTTGTAGCCGTAGTAGTCATTTCAGCGGTAGTAGTGATGAATATATTTATGCTGGTGAGGTAATGCGCTAAACACAGCGGATTAGGGCAGCGGTGCATGCTGGGAGGTGGGAGGGCTGCTTTAATTCCACCACGGAGACAGACACTGATCTAACGGCTCTTCATCTTGTTATGGTAACAGACGCATACCTTCACACATCCGGCTGCTCTATTCAGCCGCAAATCATCTCACACCATCTATACGATTATAGCAGAGAAAAAGGGCCACTTTTACAACACTGTAAGTACATCAGTAAAAGGATGTGTGAAATAAATTAAATAAAGAACACTAAATGAACTAACACTAAATTAAATAAAGATTCAATCAAATAAACCAAATTAAAATAAGGAATAAAATGAAGACTGAATAAAATGAGAAAAAAACAACGCAATACAAAACAAAGTGAAAATAAATAATAAAGACTCAAAAATAAAGAATGCGTAGAGACCGACATAGATAGCAGCAGCAGCAGCAGCAACATGACTACAGACTACAGAGACACGCCTTGCGGTGCTGCAGCCACTCGGCACGCAGCGCATGAAGGCTGGGGGGCGTGCACGGCGGCTGGGGGGCGTGCACGGCGGCTGGGGGGCGTGCACGCCGACCGGGGGCGTGCACGGAGCGAGACCGTGCCGGGCATGTGGGAGAGCGGCGAGGCTACCGCTAGCAGAGGCAGCTGAGCGAACGCCAGCAGAGTGCTGACATGCGATTTTGCGCCGGACCCAGCGTGGAGAGACACGTGCACGGATCCTGTAGTAGAGCACGACCTCCCTCCCTTTCTCCCTCCCTCCCCTCCGTCAGTCTCTCTCCCTTCCCCACCCCCGTCTCCTCCCTCAGTCTCCCTCTAGCCCGCTCATCCTCTGCCCGCCCTCCCTCCCCTGCTCCATCCATCTCTCCATCCCACTCTCCCTTCATGCGCCTTCCTCTCTCCCCCTCTCACCGCCCTCCCTCCCTCCCTCCCCCGCCCTCCCTCCCTCCCTCCCTCCCCCCGTCCAGACGAGGGGCTCAGTCACGTGTGTGGTGTCGTGGAGAGAGAGAGAGACGGTCTGCCTGGGGCGTGTACAGTAGGAGAGCGTGCCTGTGTCTGCGTGTGCATGCGTCTTGACTCACCATCGTGTCCTATATGTGCAGGATACTTTATTGACCGTAGTCTGTGGGTATTTTCCATCATAAGAGCTTGAGGTTGTTTTGGGGGTGTTTTTTTTAAGATGCATTAGGGTTGTGTTTGGGGGGGGGGGGGGGGCTGCTGGATTCGTGTGTCTGGGAGGGGTGGGGTCAGACTGCAGCACGGACGGCAGCCCGGCTCTAAACTTGACCTACATTCCCTCGGTGACACGCCACATCACATTAGCTCACCCCCCAACCCACACGGGCCCTGCCGCCGCCCCCGCTGACCAATCGGACGGCCCGAAAACAGAGCAGCCCCGCACGCCCCCCAGCCCCGCCCCTCTGCACCCTAGCCCCGCCCCCTCTGCACCCTACTCTACCATTAATGTCGGCGCCCTTCCCTACTGTTAATGTCTGCTGCACCCTACTCTACCATTAACAACCTGCGCCCTACTGTATCATTAACAAGCGCTCTCAGCTGGTGGATGAGAGCGAGGTGGGGCAGTGGGGGAAACCGGGAGCTTAGCGCGGTTTGTTTGTGTTTGTGTTTTGCAGGGCTAAGAGATTGATTCTCCGGTTAGCCACGCCCAGCGCAGAGTCACCAGTATTTCCCCCCGCAAAGTTTTACCCCGCAGCTGCGCTGAGGTGTGTGTGAGGTGCCCGGCGCCGGCCTGCACACAGGTGCAGAGAGGCGTTGGTGTCGGGTCACCGGTTCCAGTCGGGGGGTTCTGGTCCACTCCGACAGAAACGGTCTCGTACGACGGCACGACAAAGCAGAAGTGGGAATAGCACGCACACACATATTCTGGCATTCCAGTCCAGCGCAAATACAGCTTTCAGACATTTGTGCCGTCATCTGGGTTTCATAATATTACTTCCCACTTTCTACGAGTGTCACTTCTTCTGTTCATATCCCTCTGTCTCTGTATATTCCTGCCATGGCACTAATGACTAACAGTCTAACGGATGACTAACTATATATTAAAAACCTTAATATATAGGTTTTTATGCAGGTTTTTTAATAAAACATAGCATGTGGGGTGCACAACATAATTTTTAATGCGTTTGAAACAGAGAACACTGCACCACTGTGGGATGCATGTAGAGAACCACTGGGGGTACCCTCATTAATAACCCCACCCCTCCTCTCCCCAGACCCAGCGAAATAACATCACATTAATATTGTATATGCTACGCTGGGCGATATTTGCAGAGCACGCTCGAAACTTTCCGAGCCGTGCGATGATACCGAGTTACACATCTCCGTTGAGCCGAATTACATTCATGCTAATTGCGTCCCCCCGCTGTCTGTCTGTCAGTTGTCAGTAAGTGGATGAACAATAAGCTAAATGAGGACTAAACTGAAAACCTCTTGCTTCGCCCCAAAAACATGGAGAATCTGCCTCCCTCCATTAAATCAGGAGTCCTGTGTCTCTGTGCGAGTCTGATCTGAGGCTTGAGTCCCGCATTAGCAAGCTGATCAAGACAGCCCTATACAACAGCCAGGGTAATCATGTTATCCCATGCGTTTAATGGATCCAAGAAGTTTTTTTTTTTTTCGACGGTTTTCCATCTGAAAAACAGCGCAAAAAAAGGTGCGGCTGTTTTCACCTCTGCGGGATCCGGGGGAAAAAAAAAACTGATTCATGCTTTAACTTCCAGTAGACCTGACTGCCGCAATGCACTCGGTCGCGGCGTCTACAGAGAGGACCCAACTCATTCAAAATTCTGCTGCAAGGCTTCTGACAAAAAAAAAAAAAAACTACGAGGGGGGGGAGCCTTCACTTCCAGACTTAACTGCTCTGCACAGGCTTCCTCTATTAGCGAGAATTCCTAAACATGAGAAGTCCTCCTTCTCATGTTTAAATCACTAAATGTGCTGAGACCGGCCTACCTTGCCGACTGGCTGACAGCCTGAACGCCCCCAAGAGCACTCAGGTCCTCTGCTGCAGGCTTATTGGATGTTCCATCATCAAATCTCAAAAAGAAAGTTGGCCATGCGGCATTTATTTAGTATGCCCATAAACTGTGGAATACGGTGCCTCAAGAAATCAGGGAGGCGAGCTCAGTACACATCTCCCAGAGCCACTTAAAAAAAAAAAACAACCCCTCCTCTGCCTTTAGCTTTTAATTCGCATTTTACACGTCAACTGTTTAGCTGTTAAAATCAGAACGCATCTACGCCCGTCTCTCCCGACTTTATTGTATTGATCAATTATGTTTTAGGTTTTAATCTTGTGGTCATTCTCCTGCGGTTGTAGTGGAGCACTTTGCTGATGCACGCTTACGCACAACCAGCGCTGTATAAATAAAGCTGGGCGTTAAGAGTGAAGAGAACGCTGACGGACGAGTAGCACAAACAATCTGACTAAATCACAAAAAAAAATCGTTAACAGCGGATATTTAACGGAGGATTTTACAACAGGGGGGCAGAACGCCGTGGCGGCCATGACGGCGGTGAGGGGGCTCGTTGATGGCGGTTCAGATTCCTCTGGTCCGGGGGGGGGGGGGCGGCCCGGGACACGGGCTGGCCGGGGGACCGCATCGTTAATGTTTGCGAGTGCGTTTCCCGCTCCGTTGGATTTCCTTGTGCGTGGGTGTGATCTGAACGCACCGCGGCGCGGCTGGACGCACACGGCGGCGTACGCAGGTCAGGTGGAGAAGGGCAACATGGGGAGAGCTTCTCGAAACGCCGTCGGTTACTCGGTTACGGAATCTACTCCAAATTACAATTCAAACTCCCTGGTAGAAAGGGTAAAGGGTGAAGGGTAAAGGGGTTCAATTAGCAGACGCTTTTGTCCAAAGCACCTTACATTCAGTACATTTGTGGGGTTCGACATGTGGGACGGTTGGAGGAGGAGGAGGAGGAGGGATCGAGGGGATCGAACCACCGACCCTGCGGTGAGTGGACGACCCGCTCTGTCCGCCCCGCTCTACCCACTGAGCTGCCGCCGCCCCTCCCCGGCAGAGCAGACGGTATGAAGGTAGGCTGAGAAAAGGAGGAACCTTTACATTTTGGCCCCGACACTTCTGACATGATGCTAGCGTGCTTGCCGTGGTTTGCACGTTCCGCACGCACACGCACACAATAAAGGTATCTCTTAAAGGGGAACCAGCCCCCTCAGCCGCCTGTAGATAACGCTCTATGGGGGGTGGTGGGGGGGGGACGACACACGCATCAGGGGCACGCGATTCACCAACCAAGCTGGCGCCGGGGTCTGGCTCTCTGCTCTCACCGTAACCAACCAGGAGATTCTGCCTCACACACACACCCGCATGCAGGGGATGGAATGGAGTCCTTATGATGACTGATTGAGCGGAAGTTACAGACAGCTGGAATATAGTCTTCACACCAAACTATTGATTGAGAAAACACATAACGCTGCTCTTAAGTACCGGCCGTTGGAGAAGCACACGTGTGTGTGTGTGTGTGTGTGTGTGTGTGTGTGTGTGTGATCGATCGCCTCGTACGGTCTCTTAGCGTGATGAGAAACACGCAGACAGGCGCTGAACACCACCACAACATACACACACACACACACACAACACGCCTTCAGGGTAGAGAATCATACCTCAGATTCCCTCTAAACAGTTCACACAGTCAGACAACACACATCGCCCACACACTTGTGTGTGTGTGTTTGTGTGTGTGTGTGTGTGTATGTGTGACTGCTTATATTCACTAATTTCCCCTCTGGGATTAATAAAGTGCCATCCCATAGAGCATGAAGAATCCCCCATCGTGTTCACACTGCACCAGTTTTATCCACAAGGTGAGTGACACCAATGACCTTGTGGCAGAGTAAGGACCCACATCGACCTCCACCCCCCCCCCCCCCCCCCCCCCAGTCTGGGTTCACTTGGTCCAGAGACCCCCGCGGTGCAGTAAAACGCACGGTTTCCCCTGCAGTGGTTTTGGGTGTATTTTAAGAAGTGCACAGCGGCTCGCGACGGGGCACGGTGGTGGTTGTTGTTTTTTTTCCGGGCCGTTTCACAGCCTGAACTCTGCTGCTGGTTTAGGGTGGGGCCCGTGCCCACCACCACCGCGGAGAGATGTGGAGCAATGCGTGTTTTCGTAGTAACGGGCACATCGCGCCGTTCATTCGGCAGGCGAGCAGCGCCCTCTGGCGGCCGAACGCGACAATGCAGCGGGAGGGTGACTGGGGGGGAATACACACACATACACACACACACTGGCACTCCTCAATACTACGGGGTCAGCGTGGTACGGATCACGTTACAGGTGGTGTTACAGCGCTGGGAAATACAGCAGGGATATCACGGCGCATGTTCATATCGACTGGCCGACCGCAGGCGACTAGGTTGGGTTTCAAGAGGTCGACAACAATCGCATCGCAGCCTCTTGAGTGGTCCAGCGATGCATAACTCGCATCGATCTTGGATTTGGGTGTCGGTGAAGAACAGAGATATGGTTGTCATCTTGTCATGCCCCCCCCCCCCCCCCCTCCACCACTGTGCAAGGCATTACCGTGAAGACACGCCATGTTGACATCCACACAAGACCAATGAACAGCCGTGGGTTTACCTCACTTTCACCTGTGTGGTCGCACCAGGTGTCGCTGGACTGGGTACACGCTGCACGCCCCCGTTTATAACACTCACTGGTTCACTGCTCTGGGCGGACGCCTTCATCCACTGACACTCTGGCGTGTTGAGCTTCATCTCATTGAGGATACACAGGAAACATGTCATAGGGTCGAGGGGGCTTCTTGGATGGCTAAGGGTTGGGACTGCAGAGCTGGGAGTCAAGCTAACTGACAAGAACACTAAAACGAGAATAACCCAATCAGCAGAGAGAGAACTCCTGATCTGTACATATGATTGGATCTACTTTCAACACCCCTCCCCCCCCCACCCACCCCCACCCCAACTGTCACGCCACCCAGCAGGAAATTATCTCGCCGTTTATTGCTCATTAGAGACGGGTCACTTCCTGTCCTCACTGGCCCCGCTCAGAGAACCAAACCATCTGTATCGACCCGACTACTAAAGATCCAATCTAGGATTTAGACCAGATTACATCCATTACAACATAATCAATGTTTGTCCATTAAAGACACACAAGATGGCCATGCGAGCACAAAAGAAAACATTAAATTATTAATTAGGAAATTAATCTCTGACATGATTAGGACCCGGGGCGTGGTTTTGATAGGATGATTTCAGCCTGCCGCTATAGGAACGACATCTGACACCAGACATGCATCCAACACCATCCTATACAAGAGCCAGGGTACACCATGTTATCCCATGCCTTTAATGGACCCAAGCCACAGTAGCCTAGCAGTATGTCTTTTAGATGGCGGATGGTTGACAACTGGATTCCTCGTAAACTTCAACAAAATATAAAATTTTCCCAACAGACTGAACAGTCTACACCAGAACATTCTAGAGATGGACCACTCTACACAGAAAATGTTAGCGATGGACCATTCTACACAGGACAGTGTATAGGGAGCATTCTAGAGCATGAATTCTAGAGGCCAAACATTGCATCATGAAACTTGTACACAGACTGTTTTTAAACAAAACATTCTAGAGATGGAACGCTCCACAGACCGTGTATTCTAGAGACCGAAACATTCTAGAGACAAACAACTCGAGGCCATAGAACTAAAACAAGAGACCAAAGCGTAGAACCAAACAGCCTCGTGGGAAGGGAGGGGTGGCGTTACAGTAGACCTGTGTGTGTGTGTGTGTGTGTGCGTGCGTGCGTGTCTGTGTGAGTGTGTGTGTGTGTGTGTGTGTGTGTGTGTGTGTGTGTGTGTGTGTGTGTGTGTGTGTGTGTCTGTGTGAGTGTGTGTGAGTGTGTGTGTGTGTGTGTGTGTGTGTGTGTGTGTGTGTGTGTGTGTGTGTGTGTGTCAATGTGGGCAGGACATACGAGGGCCCGGCGGACCTCTGAGGTCATCAATATTACATCACCATGGAGACGCCAAGGAGCTTTCAACAGACATAACATCCCCGCCTCCACCCCCTCCACCTCACCCCCACCTCACCCCCACCCAGACTGATCATGGCTCACTACCTATGGATGGACACGGAGCGTGTGTAGCAGCTCCCAGATGCTAGGGGTGACAGGAGCACCATATACATTACGGTCTGAATTATTTACCCTTCTCTGTGTCAACCACATGGTCCATCTGCCTTCTGTCTGGTTTATTTCTACTGGTCTTTATACTACCGGCCGGGGGAAGGTTAATAGGCAGTTACACCGTCTGGCCGGTCAAATGTTTTAGTTTGAATTCAGAAAGCTAAACAGTGAGGATAAACAGTCGCCACGTGACCCAAAATGCCACCGGGAGAGCCGCGAACAGAACCGACCAGTTTCCGCCAGCAGATGGCGGTGTCGGCACACGTTTCGCCACAGAGTCGGTGCGGGAGGGTGAAAGGTGGCCTCACTGCCGATCATGCTTGTGCTCTCCAAATCCTCTCCTCTGTGTTTACCAGATTTAAAAAAAAATAACGTCCTGATTAACCAGTCCGCTCTCCGGCGCACCGCTTCGATCCCAGTTGTTCTCGGGGTCCGCGGGGGGGGGGTTTGCGCTGGAAGTGCGCCACTGAAATAGTTAGCGGTCGGGCCTAATCTGTTGGCTTTTCAGTGTTTCTAGGGCGCGGCGCCAGCGCAAGGCATTAGCGTGCGAGCGGTGCGTGGTGCGAGCGCAGGCCCCATGATCTGGTAAAGTGAGGCGAGCGGATGGGATTAGCCGACGGGCGTTCACACGCGCGGATGAACCAATCCCGATGCACGCGGCTGCGGTGCTGCCATGGTAACCATAGCCAAGGAGACGAGGAGGAGAATACAAACGGGGATCGGGTTCATGGGAATAGGACTGGGGGCCGGGGGTCGCTGGCTGTAGAGCAACGCCAGTGACCCCGGCCAAATTTACCAAATTTCCCTCACGGGATCAAAAGAGTAATTCTAAATTCTGAATTCTAAACGCTGCCACTATGAGAGGGGTCTTGAAAGAACCCTGTGGGTCGACTACCGGGGGGTTAAGCTACAAAAACCGAGCCCCTCATCAGCTGATTAACGCCGATGGCAGCAGCGTTAAGCAGGCGTCAGAATGTTATTAAGCCTGGTCTTCATGCACATGGTCATTGTAAAAGGTCAGCTGACGGTCAGGCAGGGAGACCAAAGTCATCTGAGACCCTCGGACAGAGAGCCACAGCATCTTCCTTACGAGTCTCACTCACACACACACGCACACGCGCACACACACACACACACACACACACACACACACACACACACACACACACACACACACACACACACACACACACACACACACACACACATAGACATAGACATAGACATAGACATAGACATAGACATAGACATAGACATAGACACAGGCACAGGCACAGGCACAGGCACAGGCACACGCACACGCACACGCACACACACACACACACACACACACACACGCACGCGCACACGCGTAGAGAGTGAGTACTGCCAAACCAGACAGGAGAAGGTACACCATGGGCTCCATTGCTTCTCATTTCACACCAGAGTAAACCATGCAAGGCATTAACTCGAGGGCAGTACGGAATTCAACCTGCTGCGCTTTAGTGGAGAACATTGCGTGGGTTCCAGCCCAACCCAGAAGCCGTGGCCCGGAGAGACCTTAACCACAAGCCTATCCTGACCCCGATACCTGTGTAGCAGCCTCACGTGCTAAGGGTGCTTCCAGGATGAATGTGGGTGGAAGGTAGGTGGGGTAGCAGGTGTAGGTGTAGGGCGTAGCAGAAGGTGGACGGTATGGTGTGAGGTGGTTCAGCACAGGGTTTTTGGACTTGTGGACTGGTGGTATGCGAGGGTACTGCAGGTGGAACGTATTCTTGAAATAGACAGATATACAATAATAGAAAAAATATAGAGAGCACTAAAAATAAACACACTATAAATATATTTCGGTAAATAAAAGTCACTTTGTGCATTTCATCATGTTTTCCACTATAATTTTTTCCATTCATTGTTTTCCATTCATTGTGTTAATAATTAATACTAATTAAACACGGTTTCCCACAATCATATCTAAAGAGGGTGCTGGAACTCTTTCTATGGGTATGTGTGCATTTTTCATAGCAGAAGCACAGCGGTGGTATGAAACCAGCTCCACCAGCCGTGGGTGGTGCTGGTGGAGCGGGGAGGCCGGGCCTGGAAGAGGGGCCTCTGGTCAGAGTTCTGTAGTAGCAGGGTCAGGTGTGGTGGGGTGTAGCAGGTGTAGGGGTGGGCGTGGGTGGTGGGTCATGTAGCGCGGAGGAGGTATCAGGCAGGGTAGCGTGTAGGGTGCTGCAGCGGGTGGAGGGTGTAGGTTAGGGTGAGGCAGGTCTTACCAGCAGTGGGTGGTGGCGGTGGAGCAGGGAGGCCAGGCCTGGCAGGGGGGCCTCTGGTCACAGTCCTCCAGCAGCGGTCAGCCTCTGGAACACACACACACAGGCACACAACATATAAACAGAATATACATAATAAACAGAAGCTCAAACACCTAGAAACAAAGCTAACTGGCAACGAAGCTAACTAGCAACATAGCCAACTAGCGACACTGGCGCTATCACAACACCATCAAGTGTACTAAGCGTATGCTGAGCAACGGGAAGTCCCACACTTTAGTCCCATAACGTTGTTATGTTAGCCGTGCATGTTGCAGTACTTTACCTTTCACTGGTGTGTAGTGTAATAAAAGTGTAAAGCCAGGGAGAGTAACACTCACTACACTTTCATGCACCTTTCCGCTAACGCTACGCTCATCAGAAACTGATTCACTCGCTAGCCAGATGACAGAAACCACCGCAGCGTCACATCACAGCGTTCACCCTCCTCGTGTCTGAGTCACACAGAGTCAAACCGTAGGGCTGGAGGTGAATGTGGAAAAAAAAAAGAAAAAATGGCACTTCCTTTTGTGCAACACTTCCTGTGATTCAACGTGCGCTTCGGGCTTCAGGGCTTCCTGGTTTCAACAGACGCTGTGAGAAACGCAGACCTAAACCCATGTATAGACACGACTCGAAACCAAAGCCGGTCGCAAAGACGCACGGGCACTCTTTCGCTTTGTTGCAACTCAACAAAACAAAAAGGACAGAAAAGTACACGCTAGGCGGCGACCACCCAGGCGAGGGAACCGCACGCGCGGCGGTTCGGCTCGAGGACACCAGACACCGCCGGCCACACACAGGTGTCCAGAATAGAGGGAAAGTTTGCGCAGTCTGTCCCTGCAGACCTTCGGACCGTGTCTGCATTACGGACGCACCCTGCGGTGACAGCGGATGTGGAGGCGGTGTGAACGTGAACCCTGCCAACCGATGGAGGAGGGGATGAACGCGGAACCTAGAGCAGACTGTTGGTGAGAGACATGGGTTTGAGCCTGGCTGCAGAACATAGAGCAGACTGTTGGTGAGACATGGGTTTGAGCCTGGCTGCAGAACATAGAGCAGACCTTTGGTGAGATATGGGTTTGAGCCTGGCTGCAGAACATAGAGCAGACCTTTGGTGAGATATGGGTTTGAGCCTGGCTGCAGAACATAGAGCAGACCTTTGGTGAGATATGGGTTTGAGCCTGGCTGCAGAGCATGAATCAGACTGCTGGTGAGAGACATGGGTTTGGGTCATGTCTTAACAAGCATAAGGACAGCTCAGCATAAATGTCCTGTTATAAGTGCTGCCGTTAGCATTTAGAAGTGAGAGAGGTGCAGAGGGCGAGCAAGGAAAGTCAGTGAAGAGTGAGGGGAGGCGAGAATGAGATTACTACGTATTACTGAAAACATACACAAACACACACACACAAGCATGCAACATGGGCTAAACTGGGTTAGTGCAGGAGACTCTTGAGTGAGTGAGTAACAGAGCAATGTTAATGTGTGTGGTGCAAAAAGGTGGCCTGTTCAAGCAAGGAACTAAAATAAAAAAATAAAAACATTTGAATCAAAGCTACCAGTGCTACAACTTCAAACTGCTTGTGAGCCAACAAGGCTTGGTTGGTGGTTTACCCTCGTTTCAGGCAACGCGTGCATTCAGAGGTTTGGTTTCTCCAGTTACAAACAACTCTGACCAAATTTTCTCTCTCTCTGTGACTGTACATTTCAGCTCTTCTTCTGTAGGTCGATTTCGTAGGCCGACCCGTTCAGGCGTTCCCCGGTCGTCCTTCGGACAGTTTGGTGGACCACTGAGGTGATCAAAATGTTCAATGAATGAGTGAACATTTTGGGCCCACCTCAGTGGTTCCCAACCTCTGGGTCTGGACCCCGTTTTGGGGGGGGGGGGGGGGGGGGGGGGGGGGGGGGGGGGGGTCGCCGTTTGGGGGTGCTGGAATTAAATAGATATCTAATGATACATTTGTGATGATAACACTATTTTAACGAGGGTCACATAAAAAGGTCCTGTATAAACAACCCGATGATAAGCCATTATCACTTAGTGTAGAGACACACCCACACACACACACACAGACACACACACACACACACACACACACACACACCCACACACAGACACACACACACACAATAATGAACGTTTCTGGTCTCCACAACTCCCTGATAAACAGCTCTGCTGAGAACAGAGAGACATTAAAAGCATGATTATCATTACAGATTCTAATAGATTAGCGTTGCAGACACAAAATGGTAAAATACAAGCCGCAGGCATGATGACGTAGTAGGCAAGGTGGTGACTCACTGCGTCTCACTGCAGCCTTGAAATGGATGACCATTACGACACGGGTTACCCGGCCAACTGAAAGGTTGGCTTCCTCTACAGACAGACAGGGGGGGGGGGGGGGGCAGCCCCCTGAGTAAATGAGGATGTGTATAAGGTTAGCCGCACCTATCTGAAAAGGGTGAATGACAAATTCAACAGGCCGGCGATGTTAATGATTCAGCGCTCGCCGGTGGTAACTCATCATGTCTCCGCTCCACTGGGATGGAGAGAGAGCCTTTGAACAAGCTAGCTTCAAGCTAGTTACTCTGCAAAGCAGCGTGAGTGGACTGAGGTGGACTGTGCCAGGGTGCATTCCCCACAGAGGTTATTCCACGTGTGCATCCTGCCTTTGGCACCCAACAGCCACGCCTGAATCCTCCAGGAGCTCGCTCTCTCTCTCTCTCTCTCTCTCTCTCTCTCTCTCTCTCTCTCTCTCTCTCTCTCTCTCTCTCTCTCTCTCTCTCTCTCTCTCTCTCTCTCTCTCTCTCTCTCTCTCTCTCTCTCTCTCTCTCTCTCTCTCTCTCTCTCTCTCTCTCTCTCTCTCTCTCTCTCTCTCTCTCTCTCTCTCTCTCTCTCTCTCTCTCTCTCTCCCTCTCTCTCTCTCTCTCTCATTGCTTTTATGTAACAGCACTATGAGAGGCCATCCAACACACAGCCTGCGTCTACTTCCCCCTACACATTCAAGAGATACAGTGTGCTGGATTCTTCATACAAGTGGATTCTTCCGTATTGCCAGTTGATGAATGACAGCTAAATAGCTGGCATTCCAACAACAACACGGCATTCCAACAACAACACGGCATTCCGACAGGCCGCGAACACAACGGCATGATCCCGTCCCAGGTGAAATGCGTGCTCGGACAGCGCCGATGGTGCATTATGTGGGATATTTAATACTTTGAAGCGTCGTTTTCCATTTGAAAAGGGTTCGACAGTGGTGACCCGAGCCCTTGGCCGGCATCATCTCCTGTTCCATCTTCTACGCAGATAAATAGCCACTCGTCCCAACCCCCGTCTCTGTCTCTCTCTCGCGTGTCTGATAAGATCAGAAAATGTGCTTGTCTACAACAGATGTCTACGACAGATATCATAATATCATCACGACAGATGCAATACCAGACAACGCAAATGTGAAGAAGTATCCATTTCCTTGCAGTAATAAACGGTGCTGAACCAGACTGAGCACCCCAGAGCCTGGCTGAGGGGGGGGGGGGGGGGGGGTCAGACACGCTAACACGGGAAAACTCTGCACGCACCCCACTGGTTCTCCATCTGTGGTCACACGTCTTCTCTCCACTGCTCACTGGCACGTGGGCGGCCACCAGAGGATGGAGGGTGTGTGGGAGTTAGCGGTCAGGGTGCTTGACTCGCAGACGAACGGTACTGGGTTTGAACGGCAACGTCTCCAGTCTACCAATAGGCATCCTATGAAGCGAGACGCCCTCTAACCTGTAACTGCTCCTTAATGACCGGTCTCTGTACCGTCTACCTCTTACCTCCTCCTTAATGACCGGTCTCTGTACTGTCTAACCCCTACCTCCTCCTTAATGACTGATCTCTGTACTGTCTAATCACTACCTCCTCCTTAATGACTGATCTCTGTACTGTCTACCCCCTATCTCCACCTTACTGAACTGTCTCTGTACTGTCTAACCCCTACCTCCTCCTTAATGACTGATTTCTGTACTGTCCAACCCCCTACCTCCACCTTACTGAACTGTCTCTGTACTGTCTACCCCCTACCTCCACCTTACTGAACTGTCTCTGTACTGTCTAACCCCTACCTTCTCCTTAATGACTGATCTCTGTACTGTCCAACCCCTACCTCCACCTTACTGAACTGTCTCTGTACTGTCTAACCCCTACCTCCTCCTTAATGACTGATCTCTGTACTGTCTAACCCTATCTCCACCTTACTGAACTGTCTCTGTACTGTCTAACCCCTACCTCCTCCTTAATGACTGAATTCTGTACTGCCCAACCCCTACCTCCTCCTTAATGACTGATCTCTGTACTGTCTACCCCCTACCTCCACCTTACTGAACTGTCTCTGTACTGTCTAACCCCTACCTCCTCCTTAATGACTGATCTCTGTACTGTCTACCCCCTACCTCCACCTTACTGAACTGTCTCTGTACTGTCTAACCCCTACCTCCTCCTTAATGACTGATCTCTGTACTGTCTACCCCCTACCTCCACCTTACTGAACTGTCTCTGTACTGTCTAACCCCTACCTCCTTCTTTATGACTAATCTGTACTGTCTACCCCCTACCCCCTCCTTAATTAACTGTCTCTGTCGAACCCTCACTAGCTCTTTACTGAGGTTCATCTGAAAGGAAACTAAGCCTCCTGCTAACCGACTCCCTGGTCAATGTTACTGACCTTAAGTCCAACCGTGGACCCGATACTAAGGGCCGAACAGCTGGAGAGGGCGTGGTCTGAAGGGGTGCTGCGTACCTGGCCATGTACCTGTGAAAACTCAATCACTGCAACTCATTGAACGGACGTCCACAGATCTTTTTTCATGGCGGGTGTGTGTTCTGTGGCTGCATGGTTATTTATAATGATGGTAATTTGTCCTCCATGAGCCATATATTCCAACACAAGTCTTCCCACTGAATGTCTCGCTGCAGGGGATACGCAAACACGCCTCTACTGTGAAAGTGGATGAGGACTCTACAGCCTCATTGCGGCTCCCCGTTTTCCACAGGGATCGAAGCACGCGCTTCACTCCGCCTTCAAACTGCAGTGTTTCCTGTGCTTCTCTAGCCTTCGGGTTATGTCATTGTTTGTGGCGCAATCGTGTTTGTGGCGCATATGTGAATAAAGCTCTCTGCAACTGCAGATTGGCATGCCCCCACAGTTTCACCACAGTCGCAATGTTTCAGCCTTCAGTGCTGGAGCTCAGAAGCGTGGGGTTTGGTGGGAGGGTGTGGGGGGGGCGGTGCGGTCGACCCATCAACACACAGCTCTCCAGCCTTCAAACGGCGCTGCTGCTCCTCCTCCAGCGAGCGTGGACTCTAAACCGAGCCGCGTCTCAGCGTGCCGGCAGAGGTGCTGCTAGACACGCAGCAACACGCAGCGGAAATGTGAGGCGAGGAACCAGCCGCCCGCTCACCCCCCCCGACAAGGGGAACAGATCCGCGTCCATCCGTGACCGACGGTGGTGTCTGTGTTGCGCGGCCCTCTTACGACACGGCAGAACCTTACGACATGGCAGAACCTTACGACATGGCAGAACCCGGCCAAACCCATCTTCGTCAGAGAGGGGCGCTTCCAGTCCGGCCCCTCTGACGTCGTCGTCGTTGTTTCCCCAAACACACGCCGGTCGGAAACATCGGAGGAATTCAGGGAACACCAGTCCAGACTGGTTGTGGAAACCACGCAATACACAACCGCGGGCTCTTTGGGAACCAAGGAAAGACAGCGTAAGGGCGCAAGATGGATAAACGTGGGCGAAATAAACTTTTTTTTGTCCACTTGTAAAATGGTTAGTCATTGTAAAAATGTTACCAGCCGATCAAAAGAGATTACAGTAGTTTTTTTTGGAAGGCGTGTTAAGCAAATCTACCAGCCATATAATTGACCATAATTTGCCTGGTGACTGGTGCAAATTTGGTGCCCTGTGGTGAAACCTAACATACAGTGTGCTTTCTACCAGCAGGACTGCAGACTGTGTGCTGTATGAGAAGGAGCTTTGCATAATATAAAGCACTTAACATCCTCAAAAGTTGGAATTGAATAGGTTCACCGTAATTCTTCCATCAAGGGCAAAAAATACATAACTGCAGCTATTAGCTAATGTTGTTAGAATGTTGAAGCGACCTTCACATATTTCTGCACAAAGAAACAACACTACAAGAAGGACTAAAGCCAAATGGGTAGGTATGTCTGGTAAATCTGGCCTTAAAGTCCTTTATACAACGCAACGCACGGTGCAGGTCAGGCAAAGTTCATTTCAGGACTACGTCTGCTGTCATCTACCTGAACGAAGTGAAACTAAAATACGGACTAAGTTTACTCAGTGCGTACATTATCTCCACCACCACACAACAAACCCGAGAAATACAAAAATAAAAGGAATGACTATATATAACGTACATCATTTATATACAGTCAATGACCCATATTAGCCAATACATTAACCGATAGCTATACATTAACCATACACCCTGTAGTGAATGAATCACCCTGTAGTACCCATATATTCACCTGCATATTAACATTCAACCTGTACATTATTAACCCATTCACCCTGTACTCAACCCATTGACTCACAGTTGTGTCATTTAAGAAAACAGCTGGCTAGTGGTTAGCCTAGCTCAAAGAGAGGTCCTCTACACTCCAGCATGACTGCCACAGCCCTTGGGCAACAACCAAGTTCTAGGTGTGGCGTGAACACAGACGGTTGCCACAGCGACGGGCATGTTGCCCAATCGAGTTTATCATCACCTGGTAGACTTTGGTCACCCTGAGCATCCATAGAACCATAAAACCGGCATGCCAAGACAATACCCCTGCAGTGCTGCTGACAGAGATAACCCATATCTCAGTGTAGAAGAAACACCAACTAAAAAGGCCATAATATACAAATATGCTCCATAGGATATATTACAATAAGTGAGATGTTTCAACTCCAAAGGAAAACTAAATGTCTATGTAATAAAAACAGACCAATGATAGCGTAGTAAGCCTCCCACTGTACCTTAGCCCCAACTGTGGGGTTAGAACAGAAGCCACACACATACAGCTAAACAACATGTCACCAATAAGGGCTACATACAACAAATTAATATATATGTATACATTATATATATATACATACACACACATATATATTTTTAAAAAAAGCGTGTCATCAGAGTACCAATAATGTTAGCTCATAATCCTAAGACACACAGACACACACACACGAGGCCCTTTGAAGCCCACACACCAACCCTGGTATTCTAAAGACATACTAGACTTCCTGGTTTCAGATCAACCCCCTCCCCTCCTTGAACCCTCAGAGCGTTTAAACACGCACCCTGAAAGTGGAAGTGACATCATGGTGTTCCAAGCCATGAGAAGAACATTCTTACAGAGGCAACAGGCTTCATCTTAGAGTCGCCGAGGTGCTGCGGGTCAAGGCCGATGGAGGGGTCAAAGTTCACCATTCTTTAATTTCCACCATTTGTTCCTCAGGAGACAACATGGCCGACGGCCAGCTGTAAGTGCTGTGCCAGCTATTTGGGTGACACTGCAGAGGTGAAAGCCATTTCTTCTGCAGAAATGCCCGCTGAACAACCCCCTGCCAAAACATCCCATACACATCACCACTGTGGCAGCAGGTACAAGCTGTACTGTTTCAGTTAGAGGCCAGAAAAAAATCTATAGTTATTATAGCAAGAGATTCATTTCCATAACGTTGTGCCATCTAGTTTGACTCTGGTTATCACCGGTTATGATAACACTGCGCATTACAGGCCACAGAAGAGTGACAACTTCCCCTATTCTAAATGCAAGCGTAGCAAGGGTAGGGTAAATAACAACAGAGAATATTATGTGGGTTCCATCATACACTGTGCGCAAGGCCAGTCACACGTTAAGCAACGCACGCCTTCCTCTTTCTGGAGAGCACGCAACGGACAGACGCGCTGTTGAGAAAGGGGTTTGATCCTGCACAATTGAGTTCCACAAATAAGAGAGGCTTGTCCAGATTAAGTCACGTCAGCTCTATTAGAGAACTCAGAGTTCTTTAGTATATAGCCCTTCGCCACAGTCACTGTCAACGGGCTTCACATGCCCCACATGATAGAACAAAACCCCTCAGAAAAGGAAAACAAATAAACCTCCCCAAAAAAAACGCACATGGAAAAAAACATTGAGAAGGAACACAGGAGAGGGGTCCAGCAAGTAAAGTATGGTGGGGAGTCAGCATTCAAAATATTAAATAATTATAATGTATCAGCAGTAAAAACACATTAGAAACATTCTTTATTCAACATCTACCGGGACACCGACCTCATATGCCCCGAGGCTCCAGAGGCGGACAGGACACACGGGACAAGCGCAGCTCTGAACCAGCTTCTCTCTCCTACCGGTGTGGGCTGAGATGAGCTGGTCTGAACCGTAATGGTCCACTTAGTAATATAATCCTGTCCTACGTGATGGCTTCCGGCTAGCGAGTGGTCATCGTGTCAGTCGGGAGCATGGCACATTGAAAAATAACCACGTACAGTTAGATGAATGTGAGCAGGTAGCGCTTGGATCCAGAATCACTCGTTCACTCGTTAACACGCGCAGAAAGATGCGTCTTTTCACAGATTTAGGAGACACCCGCTTTGAACCATTTCTAATATATCCACGATCTAAGGCAGAAAATATTCTCCACACTGACGCGACTATTTAGACATAATTAAGTAGTTACATTTGCAATAGCAACGATCAAACTTGTAGTTACACGCTTTGATTTCGCCGGACACGTTTTGTGGTTCGTAGCGCATTGGGAGTCTAGAAAAAGCCCACACACTCACACACACTTCTACAATAAACGCGGTTGAATGACAACTGATTCAAAGTGGAATTCTAGCAGTTTTTAACACATGGAGAAGATCAAAATGACGGGTTTTTCTTACATTGATGCTCGCAGACAACGGGCGGAATCGACTCGATGGCTCAAGAAAAAGCGATTTGCTTCTTTGGTGTAGTTCGCTGGAGCCCAGGTACCGAACGTACCCATCGCCGCTGCCAACCTAGCCACTGGTTGGTTGGTAGCGGAGAGAGGCACCGCCCTCTGTACCTCCGATGTAGTGAATGGTTGGTGACGGAAAGAGGTCCCGCCTATCGTACGTTCGGAACGTGGGATTTAACATTTCCGGGTTAGAGCGTCAGCGTCACATGTCCGCTCACACCGGGGTCTCCAATCCTCCCACTTTGTTGTCTTGGGATACTTGTTACCCATTTCTACCTGCGATTTAGAAACGCAACTCCCTTTCCTTTGTACACGATACACCTGCCTGGTATAGGCCTACCACAACACAGCTGGAAAGATTTCCTCTGATATATTTAATTAAAATAACGGAGCCTATATTAGTATGGCCCCGTATTTCGAAATACATTGGACTATAGGCTACATGGGCTTAGAAACAGACACATACTTTATTATTTACTTTATCGGATATTAGTTCACATGAAGTGGAATGGAATAAATAAACATTACAAAATTACAACACATTACAAAAACATGATGAGCAGTAATTGTATTTGCCTATCATTTTGAATAGTTCCATTGTATAAATTGTTGCTATAGTCTTTATTTAATTTGGTTCGATTATAGCCGAATAATAAAGAACAAATACACCTGTTTTGAATTGGCTTTAATTGCCAGGTGCGGCTAATTCTCCAGTATAAAAAACGTAATCAACCAAACTAGGGGCCCACCAGCAAGGCAGTAGTAGGTAAAACATTTGTTACTCGAGTCCAAACAAGTTTACTGTTACTTTTACAAACAAAACCTTGGCGATGACTAAGGAGAAGACCCACATCAACGTCGTCATCATCGGCCATGTGGACAGCGGCAAGTCCACCACCACCGGCCACCTGGTGTACAAATGCGGGGGCATCGACCCCAGAAGGATCGAGAAGTTCGAGAAAACCGCTGCTCAGGCGAGTGTCATACTTTATAAAATTGTGTACTTTTTTAAACTTTTGTCAAATGGATGATGAAACGTATTTTTGTAATTGCACCAGATGGGCAAGGGCTCGTTCAAGTACGCCTGGGTGCTGGACAAGCTGAAGGCCGAGCGGGAACGCGGCATCACCATCGACATCTCGCTGCTCAAGTTCAACACCCAGAAGTACAGCATCACCATCATCGACGCCCCGGGCCACCGGGACTTCATCAAGAACATGATCACTGGCACGTCTCAGGTGTGTGTGTGTGTGTTTGGGGTGGTGGTATCCGAAATTGATTTGTTTAAACCTGCAATGACTTTTCTACTACAGCTATTTACGTCATTAAAAGTATCTAAACTATGAAGTTTCTTGAAATAAAGTGCACCCACCCACAAGTCAATCAATCAAGGTAACTTTTATCAATAAATTTAATTCTGGTCGACTTTCGCTGCTGTAGCTACACCTCAACCACTGGCGGCTGCTAATGGCAACGTTCATACTACAGGTTTAAACGTTTCAACCATTCAACTTGTGTTCACTTCTTTGGTTCCCCTCGTCTTCCCCAGGCTGACGTGGCGCTCCTCGTGGTCTCCGCAGCCAAAGGGGAGTTTGAGGCCGGCGTCTCTCGGAGCGGGCAGACCCGGGAGCACGCCCTGCTGGCCTACACCCTGGGCGTGAAGCAGATCATCGTGTGCGTGAACAAGATGGACCTGACGGAGCCGCCGTACTGCCAGAAGCGCTACGACGAGGTGGTGCGCGGCGTGACCACCTTCCTGAAGAAGATCGGCTACGACACGTCCGCCGTGCCCTTCGTGCCCATCTCCGGCTGGACGGGCGAGAACATGATCACCCCCACGCAGAAGGTACCAGGCTACGTGACTCTGGCTAAGTGACCCGACCCCCTGTTTTTTTTTACTTGACTTGTCTTGTGTGACCGTGCCGACTTGTCTGGGCCCCAGATGTCGTGGTTCCAGGGCTGGAAGGCCAAGCGGCGGGAGGGTCACGTGAGCGGCCGTACCCTCCTGGAAGTGCTGGACGCCATCCAGCCGCCCGTCCGCACCATCAACAAGCCCCTGCGCCTCCCCCTGCAGGATGTCTACAAGATTGGAGGTCTGTAGTTTGGGGCCCACAACCTCCCCGTGATTGATGAAGACTGTCTCGCTATAGCGACTCTAGTCCAGCTCATCTCTCTCGCGGGTGTTTCTGGTAGCTGCAGGCAGTTTTGGGCGATTTGGTACAATTTTCAAATGAGACTGGGAATCACTGCACTTCATGAATTCAACACTCCCAGTAAAAATGCTAAAGTTTTAGTGTCTTTTGGTTACGTTAGCGCGTAACGCTTCAGTTTTTTTCATCCCAGGCGTGGGCACGGTCCCGGTGGGCAAGGTGGAGACGGGGGTCCTGAAGCCCGGCATGATGCTGGTCTTCTCCCCGGCCAAGCTGACGGCGGAGGTGAAGTCCATCGAGATGCACCACCAGGGCCTGCAGACGGCGCTGCCGGGACACAACGTGGGCTTCAACATCAAGAACGTCTCGGTCAAGAACCTGCGGCGAGGAGACGTGGCGGGGAACGCCCAGCAGGACCCGCCCAGCGACGTGGACAGCTTCATCGCTCAGGTCTACACCCATATCTGTCTGTCTGTCATATGGTGTTTAAGGGTCACCTGACCATCTCAGCATGATGTAAAGAAAGTACTCGCGCTACATACTGTGTATTGAAAGGCAACAAATGTATGGAAGAAGGGGACTAAAAATGTGTAACCTTTACAATATAGTAGCTATAGCTGGTATCTTATTTTATGGCACTACTTGTAAAAACCTCACCCAGGTTGTGACCTTTCGTCCTGCTCCAGGTGATCGTGCTGAACCACCCGGGCAAGATAAAGACCGGCTACTCGCCCGTGCTGGACTGCCACACCACCCACGTCACCTGCCGCTTCCACGAGCTGAAGGAGAAGCTGGACCGCCGCAGCGGGCAGAAGATCCAGGACCTGCCCCAGACCCTGGTGTCCGGAGACGCGGCCACCATCAAGCTGGTCCCCAAGAAGCCCCTCTGTGTGGAGAGCTTCTTCTCCTACCCGTCACTGGGTGAGTGCTCTCTGGCGCCATGAACTCGCTCTGCTAGTTTGCCTCATTCAATCAGTCTTTCCTCAAGTCGTTGCTTGTGACTCGTAATATCTTTTGAAGATGACTTTCCTGGAAAAGCTAGTTTTTACGTTTTCCTTAATCTAGTTTAATTGACCACCATTAATCTATTTTTGTCCAGACTGGAGAGTGCACTGTCGGTTTGCGTTTTGTGGGAATGCTTAACATCCCATCAATGGCTGGAATGTCGTCCATCATTGGTTTCGAAGTCTCAAAGCTTCATTTTCCCCTCACCCAACAGGGCGTTTTGCTGCAAGAGACCTGAAGCAGACTGTCGCGGTCGGTGTGATCAAGTCCATTGAAAAAGCCGGCTCATTGAGACCGCCTCAAAAGAGCCAAGTGTCTAAATAAGTTTTTATTTTGTTTACCAGTTCTCTGGTATGTTATTCAGTTGACCTCTTTAGCATTTTTGTGTTGCAACACAAATGGTATTTATGTTTGCTTAAAACATTGGTTTTAATGTTTGCGTTCCCAAGTCTTTGCATTGGATGGAGTTTATTTTCTAATGGAAAACTGAAAAGTTGAAATAAAAAAAAAATGCTTGGATGTCCTTTTGTGCTGTCAAATCTTTTCAATGTATAACCTCCTTGCGCTTGAAGGGAAACCAAACCATAAATGTTTCAGATGACTTGTAGTGGGTTGGAGTTTTATGGCTTGATAATGGTCCAAATTGTGACCTAAATTAAGTTTCAAACAGAATGTGGCTTTGGAGTTGCTACTCTAGACACTGTACATTGGATGAAATCACTTACTCTACCAAGCTGCATGAACCAACAGGACTACATGCCGCTTTGAAAGAAGAGACCAGATGCACTTGGGTACAGCACTTTAATGATTTGAAATGGTTTTGTACATTGGGATGGGGGGCCATGTCATTACAGGTCTACTTAACATCTAGTGGTGTAGGACCTGCCATCAACACTGGGGAACAAATGGTTGGACAAACATTACAAACACTTGAGTGATTTATCTGGTACCCAGTATTGTAACCCATTGATGTGAAGACCAGTAGAACTATAGTTTGAAGGCTGCTAACTGGATATTGCTGAAGTGTCCCACATGATTACTGCAGGACTCCTCCTTGCACTAGTGGTGAGTGTGATCACATGTTAAGAGGTGAGCCAAGTTAACTTCATATGTGTAGAAATCACTGGCTCCACAAGCCTGGGCGTATAGATAGTAGCAGCAGGTACCTACACTCACCTGTAAAACATGTACACACAAAGCAAGCCGGACAAGGGAGGACATTGAATCTGAGTGGGAGAGACTTGTGGGATCACATGACCCGTCTCACATTGCATTTCCTGTTCCAGAAGAGAAGTGGACGACTTGATTGGTCGCTAAAACTTAATATGAATAAAACTAGTGCTCCTCGGCCCATACGGGCAGAGGGCGATGTTAACGTGTACACGTTTTTTTTTTTTTGTACAATAAAACATGTATGTACACTCACACACACAAATATATATATATATATATTTACATACATATATACATGGTAACAGCATAAACGTAGACTTCAGGTAAGTGCTAAGGGTTTGAGAGTGGCCTGGCGGGGCCGTGCTATAGAGATATAATACTGGTAGACAAAAGAAAACGCATGCATTCTTTATACAGCCCCAGACACTGCTGGGGAAGGAGGGGTGCTAACTATTCACAACACCCCAGGGTGCAGGCACCTGCTTGGGGCTCAGAGAGGGGTGGGGTGGGGGGGTAGTGGTGGTCAGTCACTCAGGATGTGGACGAAGGACATCGGGAACACGCCCTTCCTGTCCGGGTAACCCTCGATGTGTCCGATCTGCAGGAGAAACGCAAGAGTGAACAGAAGCTCTTCCCAGCGTGAATATACAGTACGGTGTCGTGGAACTGGTTGACAGCCGCACTGTTGCTGTTCCACCTCACATATCCGCAACATGTCGCGAGGTACATTTGCAGCCTCAGGGACCGCCATCGGAGGTGGCAAATAGAAACAGCAATGAAGGTGCTACAGGAAGAAGACAGGCGACAGGCCTTCTCACCCGGCCCCATCGGACCACAGATGGGGGTCCGTCGGAAACTGAGACGTCGTCATGGTAACAGGGGTTTACTCACCCACCACTCCTGGTCCTCCTCTCCCGTGACGATGATGACCTCTCCCTCCACGAAGGTCAACTCGTCGTCATTGTCCGCCTGGCAGTCGTAGATGGTCTTCACCCGCCGCCCTTTACTCTTCCCCTGGAAGCACACGAGTAGACAATTGAGGAGAAGATATAGTATGTGAGCTCTGCATTTAACCCACCACTAGCAGAACTGGGAGCATTTGTCAATAACCAGCAGCACTAGGAGCATTTGGCCCACCACTAGCAACACTTCTGCCAAGGGCCAACCTAAAACCTAAAATGGATGCCTTTTGGTGAGCACAGACCTAACTTTGGATAAACACACAAAAGCAACATGACCCACATTCCCTTATCCATCATCGAACTCACTGTATGTGAGGCTGGGTTTGGGAGTGAAAGCGGAAGGCGTGTGTGCTCACCGTGTTGATCTTCCTGGGCAGAGGAACGGGCGTCTCGGCACTTCCTGCCGGGCTCCCATTGGTCTCCTCGCTGGACTGCTGGGAGGAGAGGCTGACCGTGTCCGCATGCTGATTGGGTGACGGAGGGTCGTGGGGTTGGAGCTGGGATTGTGGAGAAGGTTGTGGTGACGGTTGGGGTGAAGGTTGCGGTGAAGGTTGTGGCTGAGATGGAGGCTGGATTTGAGGCTGAGATTGGGTTTGAAATGGAGGTTGAGATGGAGGTTGAGGCTGAGACGGGGGTTGAGATGGAGGCTGAGATGAAGGTTGAGACGGCGGCTGAGATTGAGCCTGAGATGGAGGCTGAGATGGAGGTTGAAATGGAGGCTGAGATGGAGGCTGAGATGGAGGTTGAAACGGAGGCTGAGATGAAGGCTGAGACGGAGGTTGAGGTTGAGACTTTGGAGCGTGGTCCCCGGGTGGGGGTCGTGTTCCAGGCTCAGCGATTCCAGGCTTGGGGGGCAGATCCTTCAACTGGGGCTTCCGGGGGAGGTCAGACAGCTGTGGCTTGGGGGGCAGGTCAGACAGCTGTGGCTTGGGGGGCAGTTCTCCAGGTTTGGGGGGCAAGTCAGAGGGCTGGGGCTTGGGGGGCAGGTCCCCGGGATGAGGCCTCTCTGAGGCAACGGTCTTCTGGGGGGTTTCAGCTCCTGGCGAGGACTTCTGGAAGACCTCTGGAGGCATGCTGGGCTTGTCCATGGATGGGTGGTGGATGGTGTCTATCTTCCTCAGCGCCACTTGAAGAAAGACAAACACAAGGTGAGCCTCATTTTGAGGGGTTTCATCTGGAAACAAGTCCTGCAACATCTCAATATCATTGTGGCTTCATTGTCAATGTGTGCATTGACTGCTCGGAGCCTGACTTAGAACAACGTGACGGCTAAAAACTAATCTGTCAGTGTGAGCTGCTTCATTACGATGGTGGAGAGTGAGACAGGAAGCTGTGGTACCTTTCTGAGGTAGTTTGGGGAGAACTCTTGGGCCGAGGGTAGACTTGGTGTTGCTTGCGGTGGAGCTGTGGGAACATGAAGATCATAATCAATACTTGATCTGATAACCAATGGGAGGAGTTGGAGAATCATTACCACACATTAACTGAACATCACTAATGCATTTAGCAGACGCTGATTGTAGAAATTGGGGTTGAAACTCAGAACATTTCAGCTGGGAGTCACCCTAGCCACTATTCTGCTGAGAAGAGAAACATGAACGATGAAAGCCTATTCCGATAAGTACATTCTATTCTATTCTAATAAAATGTAATGCATTCAGATTGAATCATGGGAGTTAGCTAATGTATGTTACCATAGCAAGTGAAATCAAACGGCACTTATTTTGGACAGACAAGGGTGCCCTCTCTTATGCATGGTCATAAGGCCCAGATATACTGATGAACCAGTCTGAAGCAAGCCTGGTTGAGATTGTGAGGGATTATGCACATTCATATGACCGTACAAGCAGTGAATACCCAGACATGGAGATGACAGGAAACTCCTGGGGTCGTCAAATGAGCAACCTACACATCACAGTGTAGGTTGACTTCATCATACCCTTTGAAATGGCCACGTTCGACAGCAGTTCGAGGGCCAATGAGCGCACAGCCATTTCTATCCCACGAGACTCCATTTAGATACCTTTGCGGCTGTGGAATTCCTTCAAACTTGTTGGAGATGGGAGACATCTTGTTCATCGGTGGAGGGGTTGAGTCACTTCCTGTGATGTCGACACGGGCAACCAATTAGCAATGTGCTTTCCGTTGCCATGACACAACAGATCACCCCAAAAAAGAAACGCTAATTTGATATGAATGCATGAATAAAAAATATGAAAATATGGCCTCCAGGGAAGTTCTTTACCAAATGAGTTGATAAAGAACCAAGTCTGGCTGAGTTTTCTAAAATATGCTTTTCTATTTTGATTTAGACAACAGGTTATTGCTGCTGCTGTTTGTGTTGTTCTTGTTGTTGTTGTTGTTGTTGTTGTTTCTCCTCCATGGGAAGGGGGTGTGAAAGGCAGTGTGTGGACGCCTCACCCCCAGCGAGGGCCCCCCTGCTGTGGGAGCCGTGGGACAGGGAGCTGGGTGGGTCGGACAGGGTGCGCTTGTGTCCGGGGGGAGGGGGCGGAGGCCTCTTCTTGGACAGGGTGGAGCTGGCCCCCGGGGTGAAGGGTGTGGTGGAGGGGGGGCCGGGTGAGGTGAGAGCTGCAGGAGCAACGCGCACACACATACATACACACGCATGGACACACACACACACATGCACATGGACACACACATACACACACACACACACATGGACACACACACACACACACATGGACACACACACACACACACATGGACACACACACACAAGCATATACAGAAACACGCACACAAACACACAAGTTACAGACACACACATGTACACACACAGACACAAACAAGAACACACAAGGACAAACACACACACAAACACAGATACACACATACATACGTATGCACAAACACAGACAAAGACATACACAAGCACATGCACACACACACACACACACACACACACACACACACACAAGCACACGAGATGATGACAATGCTGATGATGTTGGGACAGATTAACAGCTGTCAGTCACTCGCTGCTACCATGGTCACCGAACAATGATATAGCAACAGGATGAGGCCAAGTTCATGGAGATGTAGAGCTGGGAATATGGATAAACGGATAGTGATAAAGATAGTGTTGGTGAAAGTGATAGTGATAGTGTTAGTGAAAGCGATAGTGATAGAGATATTGTTAATGATAGTGTTAGTGACTGATAGCAATAAGATTGGTGTTAGTGATAGTGATATTGTTAGTGAGTAATAGTGAAATTGTTAGTGACAGTGTTAGTGAGTGATGGTGTATATTGATAGTGTTACTGACAGTGTTAGCGATTGATTGTGATGAGATAGTGTTTGTCACAGTGAATGATGGTTATAGGGATAGTGATGGTGATACTGTTAGCTATGGTAATGACATTGTGATGGTGACAGTGATGTTAATTGTGATGGTGATTAGTGCTGCTGTTAGCGACGCTGATCGTGATGTTGATTGGGATAGGTAGGGTGAGAGTGATGGTGATTGTGATGGTGACAGCGATAGCAGGGGTCGCTTTGAGGAGCAGGAACAACAGGCGGGAGGACATGGAGGGCGTATTTGGACAACAGAGACAGGAGCAGAAACAACACTCCCCGGGCCATCCACACTCGCCAGGAATGTGTGTGTGACAGGAACAACCCTCCAGAGGGAGTGTGTGTTTGTGGACGGTAGGGATGGGCCAGGTTTAGCTGAGGTTCTATCCCAAAAGGGAGCTGGTGCTCATCTGCATTATGTCCTGAAGGGTGTTAGTTCTAGTCCACAGTGAAGTCTAGTTAGAGAAGCTTATAGAGAACTCAGCCATGACACAACTTTACTGCTCAGAGATAGTGGGCCATGACTCACGTTTAATGACTAGTAACCAATCAGGATTTGTGAGAGCTCCAGGTTTAGGAAGTATATCCCCCCGTGCATTTGTTGGTTGGATTTTTTTACTTTCTGAACCTGGACGCTCCATCCCCGCTAACTAGAGTTGGACTCTTTGCCAAACTTTAAACTTGTATATAAGAGACACCCCCGCCCAACCACGTCTCTGAGCAGCAGAGCTAGAAATCAGTGGAGAAGGGTCACTGCCGTGAGGCTTTAAGAGAAGGTGGGGAGGGCAGAACATAAAAGCGGGATATTCACTGATGTACGGTCGAGAGCCAGCCAGAGTGGCGTAGTGCGAGTGAGAGCCAAGGAAAGCCAAGTGTGGAGCTGAATAAGAGAAAGGAAGAAAGAAGGAAAGAAGGGAAAAGAAAAGAGTGAGATGAGCAGGAGTGTGGGAGAGAATCTGTGTCACTGTTCAAAACAGCGACACCCACACTAGAAGCACAAGATGGAGATCTAGTCAGCAGGAGAAACCCCAGGAGGGAGACGGCCGAAGCCCTCCGAGCCATGGCTGGAAGAGAGAACGCCACACCGCTAATCCTGCTTTTGTTAGCAGCTAGTGTGTTGGAATACATTAGTGCAGATCTAGCTAACATGCTGGAACACATTAGGCGACATCTAGCTAACATACTGGAATACATTAAAGCATATCTAGCAAGCATACTGGAATACATTAAAGCATATCTAGCTAGCATACTGGAATACATTAAAGCATATCTAGCTAGCATACTGGAATACATTAGAGCATATCTAGCTAGCATACTGGAATACATTACAGCATATCTAGCTAGCATACTGGAATACATTAAAGCATATCTAGCTAGCATACTGGAATACATTAAAGCATATCTAGCTAGCATACTGGAATACATTACAGCATATCTAGCTAGCATACTGGAATACATTACAGCATATATAGCTAGCATACTGGAATACTATACGTTGTGTTGGATTGAATTCAGAACATAACCGAACATGAATATAAATTGTGTAGATCGATTAAGAAGGACCATAGGTAATTATTCATGGAGCAGATGTGCAGCGTAAATACATGCCGTTTTACTATCTTGTACATATTATTCATGTAGATTTTTTTTTAATTAAACCATACATTATTTCATTAATACTCCTACTCTACTGTCTTCATTAGCAACATACGACCCCTTTAGCCTCTATTTCACCACGCAGATGTATGATGAATACAGATAAGCCTACCAGTTGATACAGTCCACTGGGTAGGCCGGTGGTAAAATAGGGGCCCTTTGTTGTGCCTTTAGGATCAGCTAAGGTGACTACTCCTACTCAGGGCCTTATTGTGTTTAATTATAAAAGTGTTGAGGTGGACAGGGAATTCTCAGACAGAGGGTCTCATCTCCGTCTGGGGCCCTCCCGGTCCCACCAGCGGTCTCTGTTAACACTGCTGACGTAGCAGGGCCGCAGGCCCTACTCTCTCTGTTGACCGGTCACCCTCTACTGCTTGGGAGGGGTGTATCAGTGTATATGTGTGTACGTTTGAGAACGTGTGTGCATATTACAGAAAAAGTGAGCGAGCCCGGATAGTATACTGTGTTTGTGTGTACTTTTATTGGGCCTAGCCTTTGACAATATTTCAGTTCCAATGCTAACAATTCAACTACTGGATTAGACTGCAACAGCAACTGGGCTCCCAGGCTAGCAGGCTTAGCTCCTAAAGGCTTGCCCAAGACTCGGGAGCTGGGTGGTGGGTCTCACCTTTGCCCTGGTTCCTGGGGGGCAGCGGGGGTCCGTCCACGGGGGAGCAGGAGGAGCTGAGGTCGGTGGAGGTGCTGTACACCTGGTTGGAGAAGGCGCTGTAGGACAGCCGCTGCTGCTTGTCGCGGTGGCTGAGGAAGCCCGGCAGGGACAGCTTGTCGTGGGGAGAGAGGCTGGAAGAGTGGCAGAAGCTCTGGGGCCGCGGGGAGCGGTCCTTCTTGATGGGGCTGGGCTGGAGGGGGGTGAGGAGGTGGGTGGTGGTGGTGGAGGTGGAGGAGGAAGGAGCGGTGAGGAAGAGGTGTGGTAAAAGAGGAGACGAGGACGAGGGTGATATATGACGTAAAGTCACATGGTTATCAGTGTGTTTAACTGCAGGCAACAAACCTTTATCTTAACGGGGTAATGGCAAATGTTTTATTATGAATTATAATTGACTATTATTATGTTCATGTAATGATTGACGCTGTTTATCTTTTCAGAGACTTCACACTCGAGGTTCTGAATCCATGACTGATGTGACGCATCAATGTTCAGCCAATCAGCGCAGTGTGACACATCCGAACACTTGTCGCGTTGTCACGGAGATGGTGCTGATGCTGCGGCCTCACCTTGTCCTCCAGGTCGTCATCGCTCTCGTCCATCTCCTCCAGACGGAGGCTCCACTCGTACTCCACGTGGATGTGGGGGTTGAACTTCCCCTCCGCAGCCTGCACCAGCTGCACAAGCGCACACGCAGACACCCATGAATAGACATACGCACACGCACACACACACGTACAAACAGACAGAGAGAGACACACACCACACACATGCAAATCACACCACTTCTCTAATACAAAACACAACCCTTATTGTGCACAGCGTTTCCTCTCAAACTAGTGAATCATGCATTCATGGTCAAATTTCACCAACAGCAAAGCCTGCGTCTCCCTGTAGTCAGAGAGCAATAGACCATTTAGTGCCCTCTAGCGGTGACTCCTACACAACAACCTACGGCAGGAACCATCAACCGGTGTGTGTGTGTGTCTGTGTGTGTGTGTGCTTGTGCGTGTCTGAACGGAACACCTGTAGCCGCATGTAAACACGTGTCCTGGTGCACACACTGAGCACGCTCAGCTCCGCGACTCACCGCCTCCTCACACTGACTGTTCCGCAGTCGCCTAGCAACATCCAGGGCCGTTTCTCCATTCTGGTTGGCTGGAGGAAAAAGGGTGCGATAAAAGAGATGAGTGATCGCAAGAGTCCGGTATGTGTGTGTGTGTGCGTGTGTGTGTGTGTGGGTGTGTGTGTGCATGCGTGTGTGTGTGTATTATACTCACGGATATGTGGTAGTCTTGCCCCTCAGAATTAGTTTGTATATATTACTGTGTGTGCGTGTGTACTCTATGTGTGTGTGTGTGTGTTTGTGTGCATCTGTGTATGTGTGTAGTGTGTAGAACTCACTGATGTCTGTAGTGGGTTTCCCTCTCAGCAGTAGTTTGAGACATTCATGTTTCTGGTACATGCAGCAGTAGTGCAGCGCTGTGTTCCCAAACTCTGTCTGCTTGTCTAAGTTACCACTGCACACACACACACACGCACACACACAGAAAGACACACCCACACATAGACACACACACACAACCACACAGTCAAGTTAACAACTGTTGTCTTTTTTTTTTTTCAGAGGTTTCAAGCCAGTGATTGAAAAGCTAAAAGTATGCTCATCACCACTGCGGCCACAGCTGTAGTACAGAATGTAACAGTACACAGTGGCAGCAGTATGCTGACGTCCCTAGACAGCATTAGACAACTGGGAGAGAAGCTAACTAGCTGCTTACTGCTGGCGTTCTCTGGTACCGAGGCACGTGCACGTTGTGGGGAGCGTGCACGAGGACAGTCAACAATAGGACAGAATAATGAAGAGAGACTACTGGAGGAGCGTGACCCAGTTCCCTGCACCCCCCCCCGGGGATCAGAGAGGAGCCTCGCTCTCTGCTGAACAATGATGCTCTATCAGTTGCATGCTCTCTCTCTATCTCTCTCTCTCTCTGGTTTAGAATGACTCTCTCTTGCTCGCTGGTTTAAGATGAATCTATCAGTCTCTCTGTGGTTCAGAAAGACTAGTATCCATCCATGTGTTGATGGATAATCATTAATTATATTGTGAGTTATCGTTGTAATAAAAAGCATCATTCAAATGAACAGATATGTTATAACAACATCACACTAGGGCGTTTGAAATATAATATCCATATATTGAAATTGTTTAGTGTTTAGTCTGTTCCCCTTTGGATCTGCTCTATAAAAAGTGCATCTGCTGATCGTAAGGTTATATCGCTTATCTGATGATGTCATAAGGTCCTATAACATATTTGATGATGTCATAAGGTCCTTTAACATATTTGATGATGTCATAAGGTCCTATAGCGTATCTGATGATGTCATTAGGTTCTAGAGTGTATTTTAAGATGTCATACGGTCCTATGGCATAGCTGGTGATGTCATTAGGTTCTAGAGTGTATCTTGAGATGCCATAAGGTCCTACAGCGTAACTGATGATGTCATAAGGTTCTACTGTGTATCTCAAGATGTCATAAGGATCTTGGGTGTCTGCTGATGCTGGATAATGTCATCACCATACCTGTTCTGTACCAGGAAGTCAACCAGGTGCAGGGAGGTGTGATCGGCTGTGCGCACAGAGAAGTGCAGCGCTGTCTCCCCGGACTCCTGCAGGGGGCAGTAATGCACAGCAGAGATGGAGTCACGATCGGTCACCGTGCATTCCTCAAGCTCTCTCTCTTCCACCTCTCTCCATCTCTTACTCTCTCCGTTTCTCTGCTCATCTTCTCTTCCTTCATCCTCATGACCGCTTGTCTCCATCTCTCCCGGCCCATCTCCCTCTATGTCTTCCCCTCTCATCTCTTTCCTTTATCCCTATCCCTCTCTCCTAGCGTTTGATCAAGCAACAGTGAACAAAATGGCTGCTTGAGTGAATGGGTTAAGACACGATGCAGATGTTTTCTGTAATGTGATGAAATATTTATACATGAATGGTAGATGGTAAAAACAGAGTGTCGCGTAAACTCAGGAGACGAGACGGCTTGTTGAATTCAAGCACTTCCTTAATGCCATCAAACACAGAACGTGTATGCGTGTAGCATCAGTGATACAGCATAGGATTCATCTTCTTTAGAAGGCAGAGGAAAGGTGCAATGTGCTGTTAGCACAACTAGCCCTGGGACGTCGGTGTGTATCGACAACCAAACAGCCAATCATCGAGAAGGGGGGGGCATGTCGGTCGGACTCACCGGTCCGGTCTCTGGGAGGGGCTCCATAAGCTCCACCCCCTCGGCATAGACCTGGAGCAGGGCCAGCAGGTCTCGGGACTGCACCGCCTCACACAGGTCCACCATCTTGGCCACGGCCGAGGAACAGGTCTTCCTGGCGAAGCGGTGGTCCACGTACTTCGAGTTGATGAACTCCTTCCTCGCCGTCCTGAAAGAACATCACCCGGACTCTTAAGTTCCCCTGGCGCCATACCATAGACGACCCAAGTATGGTTACATGAAATGAAACATGGCAATTTTCTAAGCCTCAAAGATCTTTTCAGAGTGATGATATTACTGCGCTGACGTCGAAGTGCTCCCAGGTGTTATTTCGCCATACATTATAGTTATCCTTTTTTATCCGCTTAGAAAATTGCCATGTTTCATTTTGTGTAACCATACTTGGGTTGTGTAACTACTCATGTAACCATATTTAAATAGGTAAAAAGTGGAAGTGCTTGGTTGCTCCTAACTTCACCCCATCCCTTCACGTGCTATCGAAGTAGCGCTGCGTGCCAGAGCGATCGAGTGCACGCACGAAAGCGAGAGAGGTATGTATCAACTCATCTAAGATCAGAGAAGAACGTAGTTCAGTATGGACAAACGGTGGCGTTTTCCTTGAAAGGTGAGTCCACTCACATGTCGCTGGAGGGGGTGGGCTTCGGGGAGGGAGTGGGGAGGTTCCCCTCCATGATCTCGTTAAAACTGCTGTTGCCGATGTTCTTGGCGAGCTGCGACACAAACAGGAAACGGCGCATCCATTATGTAACAGAGGGGAAATCGATACATAAAGGTACTAAGTATATTTATAAATACATGAGGGTTGTGTTAAAGGGTTAAATGACGATAAAAGGCTTGGAGGTATCCGTGGTACCAGTCCATTGCCAACTGTAATACTGTAATAAAATATTAAATATGAACTATTAAACAGGGGTTCAGCTTTGGGTTGCCGAGACTGATGGCACAAGACATGTGTGCCATCAGTAGGACATCTTCAGGATGGACGTGCCAATAGAGCGCAAATGCAAACAAAGGATTACGTTCTGTTTATATCGTTCGTAATCCTGTTGATCTTTCGCTGTGGATTAAACATTCAGTTGACTTGTGTTGGAAATACCAGGAAACATTTTAAACACACACACACACAATGTGGCAGTAATGACCCGGTCTGGCTTTCCCCTACTAACGAGATGCCCTCCATTAAATTGGGGGTGGTGATGGTGGGGGGGGGGGGGGGGTGGGGTGGGGGGGGGGGACTGAGGGGTAAAGAGGGGGTCCAAAGGAGCCCCTTGGACCCACCAGCAGCTCGGAGGTGCCCAGCTTGTCCAGCTCCATGGACTGGATGCGGGAGATGTGGACGCCCATCTCCCGGTGGATCCCAGAGCACTCGATGCAGGTCAGGATGCCCAGGTTGGTGGACAGCCACTTGGGGTCTGAGGGACACACACACACACACACAGAGGGCCTCGGGGTTCAACCTCATTCACCTTAAACCTGCACCGCATCTCCCCGCCACGGCGGCTGTTTACTGCACGTCGAAACGTAAACGGGACCATCGACGGGGTCAACACATCCAGGGAATCTCTTTC
>JAXIVH010000009.1:7249237-7272280 GCA_036785325.1 Urophycis tenuis
TGTCTGTACACTCACGGTGCCGTGGGCGATGGTGAGGATGCCCCCCTTCACTGAGCACTGTCTCCTCTGCCACACCTTCCTCAGCCTACCAGAGACATCCTCGTTAATATACAGTACATCCATATCCATTGTGACTTAACATACATCCCCACCTCATTAATGTGCACCTATAGGTAACTAGTCTAGTACTTATTAGTACTAAAGGTAAATATTAGTAACTGATGACCCACCCTTTACTCTCTTTTCTAGTGTAGTAACTAGTACAAACAGGTGATGTAACTATTTGTAGTAATTGTAGTAACTAATGACCAATATGTCACTCTTCCCCACCAGGTATTCTTCACCAGATAAGAAGTACTAACTAGTAATATAGCTAGTGAAATAGCCAGTACTAACTTGTGAAATGACTAGTACTAGCTAGTGTAGTAATTAGCACTAACTAGTGAAGTAACTAGTAGTAGCACTAGCTAATGACCTACCCGTCACTCTTCTTCATCAGGTATCCCTTCTTTTCACATCCAAACTCCTTGTTCCCCTGGAGCTGGTGCATGCTGTAGCCCCCCTGCTTACTCTGGGAGTCCTACACACACACACACACACACACACAAACAGACACACACACACACACACACACACACACACACACACACACACACACACTCACACGCACGCACGCACGCACGCACGCAGGCACGCACACACACACACAAACACACACAAAAACACATTATTACACTGAATGCCAGTGAGAGTCCAGGTCTTGGTGGTGGTGCATGCGGATTCATTAACAAACATCCCATAATACACTGTCAGGGGTCCAGGACCGGTTGCCGTGGAGACACACAGCATGCTCATGTCTGAAGACTCAAAACCGTATCATAAAATGTTGTCCCCATGACTTCAGGAGTTGGGTTACTCATTAAAACAGTAGACCATACATGAAACTATATATATCTAAATATACATATATATAATATACGTATATATATATATATATATATATATATATATATATATATATATATATATATATATATATATATATATATATATATACACACACACATATATATATATATATATATATATATATATATATACAGTGAAACCTCCGTACTAGAACGCTTCTCACGTTGAAAAAAGGACTTCTGTCCCAGAACTCAAACTAATTTCAGAACTGGTCCGCCTTGGTGACGCCGAATTGAGCATCAGCACGCCGTGGAGTCTGTGAGGAGGAGACTCACGCTCTGGTTCTGTGTATCATTATTTGCTATTCTGTGCCTCTCTTGTTCCCATTAGAACATACATGTACTGTATGACTAAGCCCTCCATCACGCTTCCAACGAAGGGAAGCCGCGCTGGTGGAAAACAGTGCGTACAACGACGGCGTTGAAGAAGGAAATCATCTCGAAGCATGAAAACGGGAACTTAATTTGAGTACTGAGGTTTCACTGTATATATATGTATTCAGGCAGAACAGAGAACCAGCATGCAAGAGCGTGCACATTGAGCGTGCACGGTGAGCGTGCACGGTGAGTGTGCATGTGCGGCTGCGTGCTCATGGTGCATATGTCCTCCAGCAGCACTTACTCTTCTAGACTGGATTCCAGACAAGCAGAAAGCAGAGAGGAAGACAGAGGGAACACGTGTGAGAAGGTGTGTGTGTGTGTGTGTGTGTGTGTGTGTGCGTGTTTGTGTGTAGAGTGGTTATGTTCTTGTGATTTCAGTGAGAGATTACTGAGTAGTGTTATTGTAATATCTAGTGTAGTATCTAGTGATGGTGATAGTGATGGTTGCATAGAGAGATGGTTGTATAGACTAATATTTTGAGTTGAATGGCAATGTCTAGGGTTATAGGGTTATAGTATTGTGTATTGTGTATTGAGTATTGTGTGTGGGATATACCAAATTCTACGGGGGGGTGTGGTCTTATATAGGGGTTGTGGTCTATCAGGGGGGTTGCAGTTTATCATAGGGTGTGGTCTATAGGAAGGGTGTGGTCTACCAGAGGGGATGTGGTCTATCATAAGGGGGTGTGGTCTACAAAGGGGTGTGGTCAATCAAAGGGGCGTGGCCTACCTCCTTCTGGTCTAGCTGGAGAGAGGATTTGATAAGATCTCTGAGGGCGGTCAGCTGCTTCTTCTCCTCATCCTGTGTCTGTTTGATCTGCAAGGAGAACACACACAGTCAACAAACACACACACACACACACACTAACATCCAGGTGATGGAGGAGGAGGTGGAGAGGAGGTGATGGGGTTGAATAATAAGATTGGTGATGTAGGAGAAAGTGGGGGTGGAGAGGAGGAGATGGAGGAGGTGGAGGAGGAGGAGGAGGAGGTGCGGGTGGAGGTGGAGAAGAAGTGATGGAGAAGGAGGAGGTGGGTTTGGAGGTGGAGAGGAGGTAATGGAGGTAGGGGTGTAGGAGGTGGAGGTGATGGAGGAGAAGGACGGGAGATGCAGGAGGAGGTGGTGAAGGAAGTGAAGGAAGTGGTAGTAGAAGGTGGTGGAGGAAGAGGTGGAGAATGAGGTGGTGGAGGAGGTGGAGGGGGGGTTGTGTAGGAGGAGGTGGGGGAGGTGGAGAAAAGGTGCTAGAGAGGAGTTGTAAGAGGTGGTGGAGAGGAGTTGGAGGAGGCATTTACATTGTAAAGATCGGCAGCCAGCTTCTCTATGTACTGCTTCAATCTGTCAGCCGTCTTCAGACCATCCTGGAAGAAACTGGACAACAGAGAAACACCAAGCACATCAGAGACTTCAGCCTTCTGAAGAAGAAGAAGAAGAAGAAGAAGAAATAAACTGCAATAGTATGTGATTGTATGAAAATAATGAGAGCAGGAAGGAAAAAAAATTCTGAACATAATCAGTATCAGTTGGAAGACCTTCTGTACATATGTTGAGTGGTGTTGACAGTATTAAAACTACAACTATAACTGAAACTATAACTATCATATGGTCATTCTGTAGCCAACAAAGCCCCAGTCACCTTTTTGTATAAACTGTATTGTAATATTAGACATCAATGGAAAACAACAATCTGGCTTCCATCTCAGCAGGAAGTGGCCCACAGTAGACAGGAAGTGGAGTACCTTGTAAACAGGAAGGCTTTTTTTAACCTCCATATTGCCCACCTCTAAGCTCAAGGAACTAGTTAAAAATCAACATGAATGTCTACCCCACGGTGATAACTACTTTTCAAATGGCTTTGCAAGTTCAAGCCGTTTGATATAACTTTACTTAATGTTTATTATTCCTTCCCTTGTAAGACAATATCACTGTCACAATATTAGCTTTTAGTGCCGCTAAAGGCTAACAGGCTAGCAGCTAACAGTTCCAACTCATCTCATGCTTGTGCTTCACTATGCTAGCACGCTGGTTATGATCCAAGATGGTTTAACAATTATGGTTCAGGATGGAGAGGGGGGGTATTGATAGACAAGTATTGATGTTTTGTTTAGCTCCATGTTTGGACCTAGCAAACGCAGAGAGAGCTGTCATTCTGTCACAACCTGGTTGAGAAGCTGACCTCGGCCCCACCAGACGCTGGCTCTCTCTCTCTCTCTCTCTCTCTCTCTCTCTCCTGTTATAGCCAACCAAAATCTTCTGCTAATAATTCTGATAAATGATAATGATAAAATATAAATATAAATATAGATATCAAGCCTGGTCATCTACAGAGCTGGTATATAAACTGTGTCCAGACTGGAGAGTTGAGAGTTGATGGTAATCTAATGACAAAGATAACATTGAGTGAGGGTGAGAAAGGAGAGAGGCAGAGACAGGAAGAGTGTGTGTGTGTGTGTGTGTGCGTGTGTAATGGGGATGAAAGCCCTTTCAAAGGGAACATACAGTTGCTTGCTTCACGGTGGTTTCCACTACTATGGGAGGAGGGCGAGAGCCAGAGAGACACACAGAGAGGGTAAATGGGCTCTGACGGGACCTACTTGCACTGAGCGTGGTAATACTTGATGAGGTTCTGCAGCAGGTCCACCCCCTTCTTAGTCTTGATCTCATTCACCTTGATCAGGTACTGCCAATCGAACACAGAGAACACACTGTCACACATTTTCAATCCCAATCCCATTACTGTCCCCCCCCCCCCCCCCCCCCCCCCCCCCAACAACTGAACAACAACACTGCCATTCATGGTTTGCATCAGAGATTTCACAACACTAGGATACGGGATATTTCAACACATCCTGAAATCTGTGCTCAGATTCAGATTTGGGAAAAGCGATTAAGAGGAAGAACCATCGATCGACGTGAACCTGTGCGGTTTGGGAGGACACTCCGGGGATAAGATAAGATAAGATAAGATAAGATATTCCGTTATTAATCCCCCTTAGGAGAAATTCACATTGACCAGCAGTACAGTGGGTATATATAATATATACAATATATACAATATATATATATATATACAATAAACAATAACTAGATTTACCTAAATTAAGATAAAATTAAAATTATATGAGAGCTCTTAGAGTCAGATCAAATGAAAAAATGAAAACCTATACACAAACATAGTAATCATCCTATTGAAGATGAACAGTGCAATTGGTCGATGAGTCTGACTGAGGTGTACATACATAAAATTAAAAAAAAAGAACCTATACAGAACCTATACAGCGCAATCATTGTGAACCCGCCACGCAACGTGTGCAACAACTCTGCAACTGTTGCGCTGCCTCTGGAAGTCCACGCTTGCGGTGAGCCGGGATCGACCTCACGAGTCCCGCAGCCGAGGCAGCGACCCTGTGGGGTACGGCCTGGGCTCACGCTCTGTTTCTGTGTGGCTGTGAAGTCAGCCCACCTTCCTTAGCGGTGGTCGCTCTCATTGTCGGCTGTGGGACGGCACTGCGGATACGCACGTTTTTTTGATAAGGCACCGCCGTCAAATCGCAGCTGTGTTTTTCAGATTCCACAGATGACCTGTGGTGGGGGGGGGGGGTGTTAAACATGGCGGTGGTTTATCTCCCTGGCCAAACGGCTGAAGGTAGGGGTTGTTTATCCGAGGTGTTGGTGATAAGGGCCGATGCTCATCTGATGGTGACGGTCACGCGCGGCCGAGCCATGACAACTAGTCACAGATAAAGTTCTTTCCTGCTCGACGGTGTTGCACTGCAGGGGCGTGTGCAGTCCTTGTGGCGTATCGCTCACTGTATGTATATTTAAGTCCGTTCGTTGTTGTACTGCGTGTGTCTGTGCATTTTTCTCTATCTGCTTTTGTATTTTACAAGCCTTGGCGATGCAAGTGTTTCCCCTGCCAATAAAGCCCTTTGAATTGAATGAGAGCGAGAGTGTGCGTGTGTACGTGCGTGTGTGTGTGTGTATGTGCTGACTGTGTGTGTGCTGACGGTGTGCGTGTGTGTGTGTGTGTGTGTGTGTGTGTGTGTGCGAGTGTGTGTGTGTGTGTTAAACCCTGCTGGCTGTTAGTTTAGTGTGTCTATGTGTGAATGAGCAGCATCACTCCCACTGGTGAGAGCTGCTGTTTTACACAGACAGAGAGAAAGAGAGAGAGAGAGGAGAGAGAGACATAAAGACACACACACAGAGAGAGAGAGAGAGAGAGAGAGAGAATAGGAATATAGATAGAGGAGAGAGTGAGAGAAAAGAGACATACACACACACAGACAGCGAGAGAAAGAGAGAGAGATAAATAGATAAAGAGAGACAGAGCGAGGGAGCATCCACTAATCTGCTCATCGCGTGACATGAGGGGCGGAAGGAGAGGCAGAGAGAAAGGAATGAGGGAGGGTGAACAGATTGTGTCCTACGCAGCATTAGCATCATGGCTGCCGTTTCCATGCTGGCTGCAGCCTCGGAGAGGAGCTGCAGCACGCTACATTACACAGCGTGCCCGTGAGCACTGCTAGCCTGCGATCGCTAGCCCGCCACTGCTAGCTAGCCAACCAGAGATATAGCATAAAACTATTATTTTCTTGACTTGATGTTTTTCAACATTTAATTCAATGTAGGTTTACATTAGAATGCTTGTGAACAGTTATATATTTATATTTATGCTTTAATATACAACGTAATCACCGGCCGGGCTATCTTTTTGAGTCAGGGCTCTGGCTAATTAGCATAAAGCCCAGGAGGTCCTGCTAACGAGGGACAAACAGCTGACTCAGGGTTAGAGGGTTTGAGGTAAAACATGGTGGGACCTCTCCTCTCCGGACCTGGAGTTGTGCTGTTGCTGGGATATGCATTATCTGTACTGGAGGAAGAGGAGGGAAGCAGATTGGACCAGTGGACAAGCACAAACAAAGGAGAGACAGAGAGAAAAGACAAGAAGAGGAAGAGTAGAATGCAATGAGCTTCTGGAATGTACAACAGGAAGAGGAAAAGGGAATAATGATGAGAACAAGGATGACCTCTGTTCAAGAAGTTAGAGAGGGGTGAGTTTTCAGTCGACACCTTGCAGTTGAAACCTCGGTTTCGACTGACAGATGGACAGTTTAATTTTTAAGATCTCTACTTACACTCTGTTTAATAGTTTTGTGGCAGATGGCAGATACTGATTATCATGACACAAGTCATGGTTTTATTGGAGTGCATATTTTACAAACGTTATTCATGGTAAGAATATTATCGTGTTTTTCCAACAAGGCTCACTGGAAAACTTTCATGGCCCTCACTTTAACATTCGTTCACGTCTCGATACGACGATGTGCTTGAAGTGGCGACCTAGACCAGTACCCTGCTGCACTCCCCGCGGTAGTTCCGCCTACCCTCTGGTGGTAGCTCCGCCTACCCTCTGGCGGTAGCACTGGCTAGCTTGGTGGCTATCGCATGTCGCTAGTTGCGCCGCTGAAGATTTGAATGCATGGCGGGGCACGTCGCCACTAACACCCGGTCCGTAAAACATTCAAAATACGACGCGATGCCCTTTCATCGGTGAGTCACAGGCTCAGCCGAAACTGTCACCGCCATTCGGCCACAGATAGCGACTCAACTCGACGTTCATATTTACGTTCGAATCTTTGCCGATCTTTGCGATTGCCCACTTTTAAGTCTTCCAAGTTAAACACACTGTTTCAGGGAACGAAAATAAAGATTGAGTTATCCCAGCAGGGAGATAATACCACGATTAGACGAGTTACATAAACGAAGACAAACGGAGAACCCAGTGGGAGGGAGGGGGGGGGAGGGAGGGGGAGGGGAGAAGGAGAGGGTGAGAGAGAGACAGAGAGAGACAGAGAGAGAGAGAGAGAGAGGGAGAGAGAGGGAGAGAGAGAGAGAGAGAGAGAGAGAGAGAGAGAGGGAGAGAGAGAGAGAGAGAGAGAGAGAGAGAGAGAGAGAGAGAGAGAGAGAGAGAGAGGGAGAGAGAGGGACGTGGGAGGAGAGGGAGTGGGAGTCTGCTCCCACCACCACGGGGCCCTGGCAGGGTCCGCCCGGCTTGGCAGCGTCGTTGTGCTGCAGAGAGTCCCGGCCGGCCACCCACGCGGGCTCCTACAGCGCGGAGATGTTTTACACATAAACACCTCCCCCACACGTCTTCTGAGAACGCCACCCGCACCAGAGGTCGCTCCCGCCATGCTACGCTACGAGATAAGGAGGAGGAAGCGGAGGAGGAGGACAGCTCACACACACACACACACCACACCACACACACACTCGGACAGTAGCAGGATCTGGGCAACACAGGGATGGGAGTTTGGTTTGTGACCTACTTCCAACTTGGTGATACTGTGTTACTGTGTGTGTGTGTGTGTGTGTGTGTGTGTGTGCGTGCGTGCGTGTGTGTGTGTGTGTGTGTGTGTGTCTGTGTGTGTGCGTGCGTGCGTGTGTGTGCGTGCGTGCGTGCGTGCGTGTGTGTGCGTGTGTGTGTGTCTGTGTGTGTGTGTGTGTGCGTGCGTGTGTGTGTGCATGTGTGTGTGTGTGTGCGTGTGTGTGTGCGCGTGTGTGTCTGTGTATGATTGATGACTAGATGGCTGCTGTCATGGAGCTAGAGTAGAGTAGGAATGAGGCTACGTTCACCGCCGGTATTTCATCATTTGAGAATGTATTTATTGGCGATGGTCTGCAGGCCAAACACACAACCCGGGTTCTGGTGTAGCCGTGTTACGTACTGAATACCAGCAGAGAAAAACAAACCACCTGTAATCTTTCAATGATTAATGATTTACTTTGGTCTCAAATAACTCACCACACACTGCAACTCTGGAATTATCAATGTATTGACCTCTTTCTAATGGAAGGCCAAGTCATGGAGGCTCACTCTACTGACTTCCCATCCATGGAGGACCGATGTGGTCATCTCGGACCCATGATGGTAAGTGTGTACTGACTATATTGACCTCAAAGTGATGGAGGGCCAATGTGGTCGTCCTGATGGTATTGACCTCACAGTGATGGAAGCTCTGAATGAACAGACCTCACAGTGATGGTGGCTCTGAACGTACCGACCTTGCGGTGATGGCCACCCTTACTGTACTGACCTCCCAGAGAGGGCCACTCTGACTGTACTGACCTCACAGTGATGGCTGCTCTGGCTGTACTGACCTCACACATCTGTAGCTGGAACAGTCTCCTCTCCTTCTCCATCTCCTCAGCGATTTCAGCTCCAGTAATCTCCGTCCGGATCATCCCATGCTGCTTCGCGTGTTCCCTCTTCTCCTTCTCTATCTTGGTGCTGAGACACAGAGAAAGTATGTTCACAGGCATCCTAATGATCTTTATCTGGTGGGGGCAATCATTCACATTTAATATAACCACCAATCACTTAATCATTCGATAAAGTGATTTTTTTCCCAGTAGCTTAATGATGTTAAGACACCAAGACAACCCAATGATCTTTCAGCGTATGAAGTGAACACCTTAAGTAGGCTGTGGTTGGTGCCTTTATACTGCACAACAAACAACAAAAGGCAACGCCACCATCGAGCACAACACTGAAAGCAGGGGTGCCCACACAGCTATCGGCTGGCAAGCTACTTTTAAAATGACCAATTGAAAATGATCTGCCGACCTTACAAATGCTACCGCGCATGCGTGGTGACCCGTGTGTCAGAAAAGATGAGATCTCAGACTGGCTGCCCTGTACGTCAATCAAGTGGCTAAATGCCTTAGATGGATGACTGGCTAACATCAAAAAATGTTTGATGCCATGCGATCTTCCCACACTGCCTTTGTGATCAACGGGTTGATCGCGATCACTGTATTGGGCACCCCTGACTTAAAGGATCTGAAGCGCCACAGTTATTAAACACTCACAACTTGGCTTCATAGTCCTTCCAGGCCTTATCAAACGGCTTCTTGATGTCCTGCAGAAAAAACACACAAAATGGTAGACAGATGTCAGCAAAGGACAGGACAGGCACTATGGGACTACGGAATATGGGGAAGAGAGAAGCAGGGAAGAGGGGTGCTTGAGGTGAAGGAGGGGGTGAGGAGCAGGGAGGGAGGGGTGGGTGAGGAGGGTGGTGTCGCAGTGGTCCTCACCCCTTTGACTCCCTTCAGATCCCCCTTCAGCAGAGAGTCCAGGGTGAAGATCACATTATGACTCAGACTCTGGAGCTGGTGGCGAGAGACAGACAGACAGACAGACAGACCGAAAGACAGACAGAGAGAGGGTTACAATGTGATCGGTCATTAGACACCATTATAAAGCCATTAAGCCAGTGTAACAAACGTGTAAACAAACAAGTAAGTTGTAACTTGCAAAATATTACAGAGGTTCAAGTTAATGTGTCTTTTATTTCATACATTTAGCAGATTCTTTTGTCCAAAGCGACTTACAATCAGTACATTTGTGGGGTTCAGTGTCTTTCTCAAGGACACTGACATGTGGACAGTTGGTGGTGGGGATTGAACCACCAACCCTCCGATTGGTGGATGACCCGCTCTACCCACTGAGCTACTGCCACCCATTATCATCAAGATGATACAATGAAGAAAGGCCATTTTTAATCAAACTATTTAACTGATTTCCCTATTCCCAGTCACCGGTTCAAGTGTAAGGGTTTCAAGTGAATATTTTGCTCATTAGAGTTAAAAACTTGCCAATCGACCCAGATGGGACTTGAACCCACAATCTCCAGCTCCGGAGGCTGACGCCTTATCCATTAGGCCACTGGGCCACTCTTGTTAGAGAGGAATGTTTGTGAGTCGCATATTATTATATTGTGATCCATATTACCTATACATCTATTGGTTCTATGTCTATTACCTCTACTAGTTCTATATCTATTAGATCTATAGCTACCGGTTATACCCATGCTAGTTCTATATCCATTAGTTATAAGGCTATTAGCTCTAACTACTAGTTTTATCATTATAAGTAGTGTAACTACTGGTCTGACCTATGCTAGTTCTATATGTAGTCAGCTCTATGTGTTATTAGTTCTATAGCTGCTGCTCTACCCACACTAGTTCATACATCTGCTGTGAGGAAGCACAGGGTTCAGCAGGACTAAGTATTCAAGAGCTGCTGTCTTGATCCAAGTACACACCCACCCACACACACACACACACACACACACACACATACCCACACACACACACACACACACACACACACACACACACACACACACACACACACACACACACACACACACACACACACACACACACACACACACACACACACACAGTACTGTACACAGTACACACAGTAAACAGCAGTTTAATGGGTGCTAATGGGCTTCTGAGGAGCTGCTGCTGATGTCGACGTCACATCAATCTATTGCTGGCCCCCCGCCGACCCCCTGCCAGCCCCCCACGTGCACTCCAGGCTAGTGCACGTAACCTGGCCCAGAATCACCGGCCCATATATCTCTATCTCTACACTCACACACTCTCTAAACTCTTTCTCTGGCTCTGTCTTTGTCTCTCTCTCTCTCTCTCTCTCTCTCTCTCTCTCTCTCTCTCTCTCTCTCTCTCTCTCTCTGTCTCTCTCTCTCTCTCTCTCTCTCTCTCTCTCTCTCTCTCTCTCTCTCTCTCTCTCTCTCTCTCTGTCTCTGGTAATACTCACTGTCTCTCTCTCTCTGTCTCTCTTTCATTTCTATTCAATTCAAACACCTTTATTGGTATGAGAAACTCACAGGTACATGAAAGCACAAGATGGGTCAAATAACACACAAGAATAAAACAAACACAAAGTAATAGTCAAAAACACAACACAAAACCAATCTCAAAATGGCTCCTCCACACTTCCCACCCTCTCTTATCTCTCTCACTGGTCTCTCATCTGTCTGACCTCCCTCCCTTCCTCTCTTCCTCCATGTGTCTCTGAACTTACTCATCAGTGTGTCTATCTGTCTCGAACCTCCCTCCCTTCCTCTCTTCCTCTATATGTGTCTCTGAAGTTACTCATAAGTGTCTCTTGTGTCATCTCTCTCGGAGTAGACGTCACTGAATGAACATCGCTCTGTTGTGATCTGATGATGAACTATGTACACATTCAATTATATCTATATATACATGTGTATTTAATATTGTGCTTTGCATTCTATAATAGGATTGATAGGTAGTTATACGTATAACTATTTCACAACAAACTCTGTGTTACAATTTTACACAACCTAACATAAAGCCTAAGGACACAGTTACTGGCAAACTAAATCCCTGCATAAGAACAATATACACACAAGTATGTAGACAGGGGAGAGAGGGAGAGGGCGAGAGAGATTAAGAAAGAGAGGTATTTTTATACTTTCAATACCAAAGGCAATACATGCAGGTAGAGTCAACAGGTGACTCATTTAAGAAGGTATTAAGAAAGCTCACACACGCACACACACAAACACAACACACCCACACACACCACCACACTCACTCTCACACACACACACACGCACACACACACACACAGCGACTCTAATCTCACTGGCAGCCACACATGCAGAGAGAGAGCAAGAGAGAGAATGAGAGAGGAAGACAGAGACAGTGACAGAGAGAGAGAGAGAGAGAGAGAGAGAGAGAGAGAGAGAGAGAGAGAGAGAGAGAGAGTGAGAGAGAGAGCATGAGAGAGAGAGAGAGAGAGAGAGCAAGAGCAAGAGCGAGGCAGTGCTTTAGGAAGACGAAGAGAGAAAGGGAGAGCTGGGCAGAGGGTTCAGCAGCAGCGGTGTCAGTCACACAACCGTGCACACGATGCGACATCATCGCGCCACGTAACCTTTCGGTTTCGGATGTGGTGGCGGAAACCATGGTGACAACACGGGCTTACCAGGTTCTTGAGCAGAGCCGACAGCTCCTTGGTGAGGGAGGAGAACTTGACAAAGGCCGTCCCCAGGTCAGGGTTGTCTCGGCTGATGAAGTTACCCCCAAACCTGTCCAGAGCATGGGCGTAGTTCTCCTCATTCTGCACGTGGTCTGTGGGGGGAGGGGGACTTCGTCAGCTATACATAGAGCGTAGAGCGACTTACTGAGATGAACAATCAAAGCTTACAATCAGCAGGAGCTACAAAACGCTAAACCAAAACACTAATCCCCTAAGGTTGACCCTCCTTAATCTAATACCTGGACTTAACCTGTTCAGATGCATTATGGGAAAACAAAGACCAGAGGAGTCCGTACTGCCTGACCCAGCTGCTTTCTTCACCCGCTCCACCTCTCACCCTTGAACCTTGACCCCTGACCTACTAGACAGGACAGGGTCACGTTATTAAACATAACCACACCCCCCACTGGGCTGCCGGTTGTAAGCTGAGTTCTATGTGAAGCTAGTTAAGAATAGGTCTTAGTAGTGGTACTGTAGTATTAGTACCTATTAGTACTGTAGTATTAATATCAATGTTTTACCAGCATGGTCTGACTGAGATTATAACATATTATAATCATATCACATATGATTGAGATTAAATGACAGAGCATTATACTGGTTCTCATGGTCTTTATGGTGATCATCAGTTCAGCTGATTGTTATTCCTTTTCGTTTTTGAGCTGTGATGCTGAGGTTGTTGCCGTGGCGATAGTGTTGTTGCCATGGATACGTGGCCAGGCTAGCCAATACGGACTCATACAAACTAAACCCAAAAAAGATGTTATAGTCTTTTAACCATTTCTTTAACAAAACATTGATTAACTAATGGCATGGTATGAACAGGTAAATGTGAACATATGAGTGTTTCGAGTGGTAACTGGTCTTTGTGGCTGGCCAGACACTGTATAAATGTGGTCCATTTATCATAGGTTTGAAAGTACTGTGTAAAATATGTGTCAACTACAGTTGTTTTTCTAGCAGCCAGATGCTAAACGTTAGCATCTGCCAGAATGTGCTAGAAAGGGACTTTTAAATGTTTTATTAGAAAAGGTAGAAAGAAATGTTTAAACATGGCTGTCTCGCGGCCGCAGACTGTTTCTGTTGGTCTGTGGTGGACGTGGACACGTTGGTCCATCTGCTAAACACATTGAGGCTCAGCTTGTTTACAAAGCATCCTCTCACCTTGTCCAGAGCTGCAGATGGCCTTCACAGACTTCTTCACCTTCTGCAGGGAGATCCTGTCCTGGTCCAACGCCTAGAACCAGAGCAAGAGGGGAAAACAGAGTTTAATATTGCCAACGTACTTACTGCATAGGTGACTACAAGAGGGGAGGGAACCATACAGAGTCCAATATCAGCTAAAGGAGTTTGAGACTTGACAGTGTTTAACCATACCTACCCTTTACAATATAAAGACTCAAGTGAAATTCAGGCAATTTGATCCTGCCACAAAGTGCTAGAGGGCATTCAATGGCAGATATTTACAACAAGTGTAAAGAGAGAAGGACAGGATCACACTCTATCTTTGGCAAGAGATGACCACCCACACAACTTGACCTTTTCACCTTACCAAATGATCTTTAACCCCTCTAGCGCCAATAAAGCTATAGATAAATTGGTATTTACATGTAGTAGTGTTGTATTATTAAAGTCCTTTCTGGGAAGAACTGTAATGTTTTCACAAGCTAACTAGGGACGGTTATGTGCTAGTAGCATTGTGTAGAAGCATCGGCTGAATAGCATCATCAAACGTGCCATTCGGGTTGGAAGCACGAGTTCCAACAGGTCATCGTTGTTGAAGGGAGTAGCTGTTTCGCCGTTGTTAAAGCAAGGATTTCAACAATCACGCAGGGTCCAATGCCAACGCTGTGCGGTCACGTCGGCTGACCATATCATCAGCCAATCAAAAACAACCATTGTCCGGTGCGTTTGCATGAAGACTTCTTAGTCTTTCCAGTGACACTGATGACATTGTGTAAAATAGTGGCGCTTTGCGCGTGACATCACTTGTAACCACAATCCCGCACATTTATCTATCTGTCCGTTACCATTTGCGTCCGAGGTGGTCAGCGAGTCTTGCTTATGATCTAGTGGACCTCCTAGAGCCAAAGGCCGAGAACCACTGCTCTACATTACAGTTGTTTGATATTCCATTTTTATATTCATATTCATCCACAGCAGATTGACCCATATGGTGCATGAGCTCATGACAGCTGGCGTCGCCCGCAAAAAAAAAAGGTCACCCATAATCCCCTCTGCTGGCGTTGTTAATCATAAAGGTTTGATCAGAACACGCTTAAAACACAGATTGGGGTTACAGCCTGATTCCGTGCATACATTGTTTCTACGGTGATTGAAAAACACCCACATACAAATTAAACTAGATGGTTATTGCAAGGGATTTCACAACAGCGGTTTGTGATTGGTGATTCAGACGTCACATGACAGTGTCATATGTGTGTTCACTCTTCAGGGAGCTTCCTTATGCATTCTTCGCGGTTGTACATTGTTAGTCAGCGTGGGGGACCTGTGGTTTACATACTGCTGGGTTGAACCTAACTGTCTGTTTGGAGTTGGCATGGTCGAGTCAAGTCCTTGTGGGTTTTTCATCCCACCTCCCACAGATATCCATGCTAGGGTAGGGTACCCAGCATGTAGGTCGGGGTGCTAAGGGACTCACTGGTATGATCCCCGTAGTTTCAGAAACACTCAAACACTTGACTCTCTGGTTTGGGCGACAGGCCCATATCCCTCAAAGATCACCGACGCCAGACGCCTCATCAACAAATCCCCCTCAGACCTGTGTAGGAGGCAGGTGCTGTCGTAGGCATTCCCGTCTCCGGGCCACAGCCCCCTGGTAAGAATCCACCACAGACTCTTGATCTCTCCCAAGATAACTTTGGCGAGGCACAGCGAGGGCTTTTGTCTAAACCCGCCGACGGGTTCCAGCATGACACCGGGAGGGCCGGCCAGTGACTCGGCCGCGATGACTAACCGTTTGTGGTCGCCGGCTCCTCCGCCCCAGACAAGTTGTGTTGTTTTATTGTGTCCGAGGGCTATGAATAGGACGTTTTTGGATGATATCGCGCATTTCGCGGTCACGTGCGATTCCCACCGGGGGGAACGAGCAGGGCGGGATTTTAACGTGTTCCTGGTCGGAACGCCTTGACTGCGGGATGCGGGTGTCAAAGGTCGGGTCGTGTGTCAAAGGTGTGTTGGTGAATGGGTGAGGATGTGCTCGTATGGTAAACACGCATGTATACATACACACACACACACACACACACACACACACACACACACACCGTGTTCCTGGGGCTAGTGTGGGGAAGGTTGTGGGGGGCATCATTAGAGGAGCATTGACAGGAAACTGTCTTTACTTCCTGTTTCCTGTTTGAGGGGTTATCCTCCCGGACAGAACTGCTGCTTCCTGACCCAGCAGGAAGGACCCAGAACCTAAAGGAAGCAGGACACAGTCGTACTGGTCGGGGGTTCTGTCCTGCAGGTCAGTGGCACTAGCTAAGTAAACACACACACACACACACACACACACACACACACACACACTGTCACGCATGTTGCTGTGCTGTCTCAAGTAAAGAGGATTCCTGTTCCCGTATAACCCTTTCTATATCACAACCCAAACCTGATCCATCATCACTTGGGAGATGTTTTCTGTAACAGAACCCAAACCTGGTCACTTCCTCACGAGGAGGATGTTTCCTCTATTTTTCTTGAGGGGATTCTCTGGCCCTGGTGGACGGTTGGCGTGGTAACCATGGCGACGGGATCTGGCCGGCTCGCGCTGCGCCTCAACATTCTTTCCTCCGCAGACATGCTCTAAATACACGCCAGCTCAGCTGCACTCACACTCACCCCTTTAACTCCTTACCTCTCTCTCTCTCTAGCGTTCTGTCTCCTCGTGCCCTTCTCTTCTCTGTGTCTGTGTCTTTCTCTTCTTCTCTCCCTTTCCCCCGTCCTCTTGAACTATTTACCTCATTCTGGCTCAGTCTCTTTCTCTATCTTTCTCAATATCTGTCTTGCTCTCTCTCTCTCTCTCTCTCTCTTGCTCTCTTTCCATCTGTCTCTTTATCAGTCTCTCTTTAGCCCTCTCACTGCCTGTATCTACTTCTTCATCCCACTCTCTCTCTCTCTGTCCGTCTCCCTATGTCTCTCTCTCACTTCCAGAGCAGTAGCCTTCGTGTACAGAGAGCTACGGCAGTGCGGAGCAGCTAGCTAGGGCCACTGTGTGCTACTGTGCGCAGACAATCGCACAATTAGCATTTTGTCCTGAGAAGACAGGAAGTGCAAGGCTATTAAAGGGTCCATCCCCCCACCCACCCCCACCCCCACCCACACGCCATGACACGCGCCCCACTGCAGCCCATTGCCCTTGTGACCACATCAGATTGTTTATCCCTGCTGCTACACACACACACACACACTCCAGTTGAGACTCCAGCGCCCTGTGACATCACTTCCTGTTTAATGATGAGCTTTTGAGCAGGCCTCTCTATCCAACGGGACTTAGTTATTTTTTGGATGTACAGTATGTCATGGGGGCAACTTCATATACAGGATTCCTCCAGGTATTCCCACAGCAGACATTTGGGATGGAACCCAGAAGCTTTAGTTGTCGGTGACAAACTGCCCCACATTCTGTTAAGACGTGGATTATTATAAGACATGTGACATCTGTAACATCACTTCTTCTCCCTTGGAGTGGAAATGTATAAAAGCACATCGGTTGGTCTAATCTAGGGACAACCGGGTTATTCCACTTGATAATAATACCAACAATATGATGCCAAGTGATCATACAATCAAAAATAGAAAAAGATTGGAAAATATAAACACATGGAAACAGATTCCACATTTCTGTGGCTGTTCACACTCTGAACAGGAATCAGAAAATCTGATTCATAAACACATGAATCACGCGCACACTCTCACACACACACGCACAATGGTTAAATTGTTGTGTGAACTTATCAGCGACAATCTGACTTTAACAATTGAACTGCTTTCTATACAAAGTCATTCTGGTCTCTGATTGGGTGTTATGTCTTTGCCTGTGACACATCTGTATTTAGTTTTTAACAGGGACGTCCCCAGCTCTTGGCAGGACAGGAAGAGGAAGGGTGGGGTTGCAGGAAGTAGGTGTCCTTCCCTTCCTCACTGGGCCACCGTCTCTCCAAGAGATGGAGAGAAAACAAAATAAGAGGATGTTCCGTTTTCTGAAGCCGGCAAGGTCACGTGATCTGTGGGAGGGTTCTATCGACTGCCACACGTTCGGTTTTAGTTTCAATGTGGCAACAAGAAAACCAGATGGTAGCCAGATACTTCAAAATGGAGTCTGCATCTCAGATACCACTTCATAGCCAATGATGGCACTCTGTGATTAGCATAGGGTCTTTTATTGTGAAAGAGCCCATCCTAACCAATCCGATCGGTGCAACAGGAGGTTTTACTAAAAGATCTGCTTAATCCTGTGCTTTAGATTCAGTGAGGTCTGGTGGTACACAGCAATCCACTAGGGAGACTCCCTGTGCAGAGAAGAGTCGCAGGTCTTCAGGATGACAAGAGATGTACACTGAAGTGTGCAAACGTGTGTGTGTGTGTGTGTTGTACTTCCGGCTTCTCACCTCTGGCTCGTGAACACACATTTTGAGAGAAAATTGCTGCAGCCACAGTGAAGACTCTGACACACACACACACACTTGCAACCGTGCCAAAACCTCAACTACCCACATATCATATGATGTGAAATCTTAAACTAAACAGTGAAAGAATAGTTTATGACTGAATGGGGTGGGGGGGGCGCAGAAATTCAACAGGGCACGCTAAGGGGCCCCTATCTGACCACCGTTAATCAATAACTCTGGACCATTATATATATAATAGTATTGGCACTTGGCGTAGTCCACGGCCAAACACATGTACCACAGAGGAGAGAAGCATTGAGCATGATGTTCGGTCAACTCGCGCAGCACACGGGCTGACATTCCAACGCTCCACTATGACATCGTGGAGCACAGGGTCGCCCTGCGGTACGATCACATACCGCACATACACGGCATAACAGCGCTCTGTGGCGGGGCACAGCGCCTCTCCAATGTCCGCCTTATCAGCGCCAACTTCCCTCTCAGGATCCGCGCTGTGAGCCTCAGAACAAAAACTAAAAGCACTCTCTTGTTTTCCCTGACTGTGTACACACACACTGTGCTCCACGCTCAGACCGCATTCCTCTGGGTCCGCAGTGGAGCTGTCTCACGTTCGGCCTCTTCTGGTTTCAAAGGGGCAGCTGGAACCACAGGTGCCCCTTGTTCAGCACGATTTAGAAGTCAACTCGCGTTCAGCCAAAGCAACTTCCAGCGAATAGACAGGTCATTAAAGAGCAGGTAGGGGTTAGCTACAGAGACAGGTCATTAAGGAGTACGTAGGGGTTAGACAGTACGGAGACAGGTCATTAAAGAGCAGGTAGGGGTTAGCTACAGAGACAGGTCATTAAGGAGTACGTAGGGGTTAGACAGTACGGAGACAGGTCATTAAAGAGCAGGTAGGGGTTAGCTACAGAGACAGGTCATTAAGGAGTACGTAGGGGTTAGACAGTACAGAGACAGGTCATTAAGGAGCAGGTAGGGGTTAGACAGTACAGAGACAGGTCATTAAGGAGCAGGTAGGGGTTAGACAGTACAGAGACAGGTCATTAAGGAGCAGGTAGGGGTTAGACAGTACAGAGACAGGTCATTAAGGAGTAGGTAGGGGTTGGAAAGTACACAGACAGGTCATTAAGGAGCAGGTAGGGGTTAGACAGTACAGAGACAGGTCATTAAGGAGCAGGTAGGGGTTGGACAGTACAGAGACAGGTTATTAAGGAACAGGTAGAGTTTGGCCAGTGAATACGTCATCAAGAAGCAGGGGTTGTGGATGTCTTCAGGTAGACTGTGGACACCCTACCCTAACCACAAGACCACCCTGCCCCACCTCCTAGCATGAACCCCAGCATGCCACGCAGAGAGGAAATGAGGTAAGCCAGTGAGTGGTTCCCCCCATGTCCAACTGGGTTAATAACAAAGCCTCTTCCCTGATCTTCCACTTCCTCTCTGAAGCCCCTCGGAGGGACAGAGAGGTGGTGGTGGTGGTGGTGGTGGGGTGGTGGTGGTGGGGTGGGGGGGGTGGGGGGGGGCTGACTGAAGAACAGCAGGGGCCAGGAGGTGAGGGTGAGGTGGAGGAGGAGCTGGAGAGGGGGGGCTGGACCTCTGGAAAACCCCCAGGCGGGGTAGAGGAAGCCAGCCTGCCGCTCTTCCCCCTCGCAGGGCTGTTCATGGAGCCCAAGATCTGGTGCTGGGGAGGCCAAGTATCCCAGGCGCACACACACACACACACACACACACACACATGCTGCTGGGTCACCATGGTTCACATGGCAGCCGTCTCCTGGGTTGTGTTCCCCACTGGTTTACTGCTTGACAAGAGACCAGATAACCCCTGATCCTCCAGTCTGCAGTCTGTCTCCCCCCTAGGCGTTTGTTGGCGGGGGGGATGGGGGGGGGGGGGAGAGGGGTGTGGGGGTTCACGAGGATGTCCTGCCAGGGGGTTTGGGGTCGGCGGGGGGATAAGCAGGATAATCACCCCAGCTGTCGGCCCTCCCTCCCAGACACAGCTGCACTACATACGTTACCCGGGGCGACCAGTGGCCCGGCTCGACGCGGGTCGGCTCGGCGCGGTGGCCTAGCGGGTTCGAGATTTGCGTTTTTTCGATTAGAACCAGGCCAGCCGCCTGAAGGCGCGTCTTTAACCGATGATACAAAGCATACACTTTTACAACAGCGCATACAGTTTCATTGCCTGTTTAGTTTTATATCATAGCCCACCGTGAACTCAGATCGATTTGTTTAAGGGACGCTTGATTTATTTGGGTTGTTTCAGGCAGACTGCCACGCAATGAAAAACCGGCGATGATGAATTCAGAATTCATGTTTCACAGTATTTCCCCGAGTGCCATTAAATAAAATAAAAAAATTAAAAACACAGCAGCGACCTAACGGTGTGAAACATTGTCCAACGTCCATTCTTTAGACCGAAACTACCCTAAAGTTTGGTAAACCCCGGTAGCGGACGCGCAAATCAGCGCGGCGCAGTGCGAACGGAACAAAACGCCACAGCGCCGCCGCCCGCATCCGCTGCACCACATCGCCCCGCGCGCCACGCAGACACCATGGTCGTGGCGTGGATACGCGGGACGCCACCGTTTCCATGGATACGAACACCACGGGGCGGTTACGGCGCGTGGTGGCCAGGGCCGAGACATTTCAAGTGGACGCGCGTCTCCGTCCTTTGAGAAAAGCGTGTCTCCTGAGTCCGAGCGCGTGCGGAGGCGCGCGCGCAAACGTGTTGCAATCTTGACGTGTTGTTTTTTTTAATTTTTTTTTTTTATTGTTGTATCATTTAGAATGGAAGTGAAGTTACGTAAACGTGTCTCGCTGGTTTTAATTATTCAGTGCGTTGGCCTCCTTCCTCACGAAGGCAAACTAAAAATACTCCCCCGGATCTGTTTAGATTACAGACCAGCTGGGAGAAATGAGGATTTTATTGTGGATAAATAATGGCGTCGTTTTATTGTGTGATTCGTTTTTGTGTTGTTGTTTACCGATTTATACTTTACTTTGAATTTGCTGCACTAAAAACAGATTACACGGTTATTGACTTCATGTTAAACTGAAACGCTCTGCGCTGCACTTTAGGCTGTGTTCGCCGTTTCACTCGTCCTCCGCACTGCATTGTTTTACTGAGTTATTGTTATACAGACACATTTGAGTTGCGACTGTATCAGAGATGGAAACAAACAGTGAACACACCGCTGTACAAATAAAGTGAGTCATTCTCTACATGTGAATGTATTGCTATAGCAAATACCCTAAATCATGCATCAGTATGTATGAACAGAACAGCCCCTGTACATAATGAGCTGCATAATTCAATGTATATATCGCCTTCCTGTTGTTTATGAATACAGTGCTATCTGTGTGTTTTCCTCACGGACGTAGATGACAGAGGCGTGGGGATGGACCACAGTCGGCCACTGGAAACACTGACTGCTGTGTGTGCTGTTGACCGTAGGCCAGATAAGCATGTCATGTGACCAAGACGGTGAGGTCACATGTCAGCATGTCCTCAGGACGTTTAAACACAGATATGTTACATCAGATAACGCAAAGCTACAACAAATAGACTGCCTTATTCTTTAAATAATGTAGCGCTACGACAAATAGACTGCCTTTTATTTATTCATTAACATAGAGCGAGAACAAATACACTGACTTGTTCCTTAAATAACATAGCACTTCACCAAATAGACTGCCTTCATGATATCAACAACGTTGATAGTGATTATTTATACAATGAATTGAAATGACAATCAGCTCTATTTTTATATGAGGTTTAAGGACCGCTCTAAATATACAGCTGAAAAAGTGATCTTTTGGTTCCAGAGTTAGGATAAGTTAGATATTGTGAATAGGTCAAGTATTAGTAGAGGGTTTTGGTTTAGTTAAGGGCAGGATCTGGTGGGGCACCAGTGCATCATGGGAGATCCAGTGGAAGTGTGTGTAGTCACATCCTTTCAGCATGAGGTCAGGGCTCAGCGTTAGTGTTTGCAGAGAATAGACAACATTTTCCCTGCTCCCCACCATGTGATGCTGGGGGGGGGAGGAGGAGAGATGCATGCTGGGAGGAATGCAGAACAGGGCTTCCCTCGGCGTGGCCATCATGGGCTTTTAGTGGTTTAGCAAAATAAAAGCGCAGCAACACACAAAGTCCTATCTGTAGTGCACAAAGAGCGATAGATAAATAGAGAGAGAGAGAGTGAGTGAAAGAGAGATGGGAGGAGAGGAGAGGAGAGGAGAGAAGAAAAGAGGGAGAGAGAGTGGTAAGGGAGAAGGAAATAGAGAGAAGAGAAATAGAAAACGAGAGACAGAAAGCAAGACAGAAAGTGAGACAGAAAGCGAGACAGATGCGAAGGAGAGAATACAGCCAGGGGGGAAAAAAAAGACGAAACAAAAAAGAGACAGAAGGGAGACACAACCACACAAGAGAAAAACAGAAAGATCTTTTGCTTCTGACCATGGTCACCAGAGTCCAACAGAAAACCATGACACCGCCACCTCCGCCTGCCCAAACAGACGGGCGGCGCTTTTAGAATGACGTCATGTGGAATTATGAGCACAATGGAACCGCGCATCAGCGGAACCGCGCTCCCTCTTCGCCGGTCCACATCACAGGAGGAAGAGGAGGAGGATGTCATTCTAACCCACGCTCCCCCGTTTATCTTCACCCACAAAGAAAACGCCGCTAATCGTACAATAGACCATTTAAACGCAATCGCGCCGTCATCCAATAAGATGCCGCCAAAACCCCCCAATGCCAGCCCGGCGATCGTAATCAATGCGGTCGCGGCGGTCGCGGCGGTCGCCGTGACGATGGCGTTTCACGGGGTAGGATGGGGTCACCTCTCCCAGTGATGTCGCCCACACGCGGCAATGACGTCACCGCATGCAGTAACGATGGCGCCACACAGGGGAGGGGTATCAGCTAGGGCGGGATGATGTCACTCTTCTGCAGGAATGATGTCATCTCCTGCAGGGATGATGTCACCCTCTGTGTTGCCAACAGAGTAGATGTGTGTGTGTGCGGGGCGATGGGCTACAATTCTTAGCTGTGCGTGTCTGGCCATTTGTTGCCAATCGTCCGTTTGGTGTGACGTGTTTACTTTTATTCAAGGTACAGGTGAGAATTGCCTAGCGCTGGTCTGGAGCTACCATAGACCAACAGAA